>QLOD02166326.1:0-12521 GCA_003260245.2 Sideroxylon spinosum
TTTGTTTGAGTTTTATTTTGTATTTGATTTAATTTAAAAATAAAAAAATATTAAAAAATAACCTGGGTCAACTGGGGTGGGTCAGGGCGGGGATTTGTGACCCCGACCCGACCTGACCCGACCTGACCCGAAACGTAGAGGGGCGGGAGGGGCAAGGTCAGCCACGGGCCGGGTCGACCTGGGGTCAAGGGGCGGGTCGGGCCCGATCCGGCCCATTTACACTCCTACCTGTAGAGAGGGTTTCAAAGATTAGGAAGCCATGGAACCAAAGACGGAAGGCTTGAGTGTTTTTTAAGGAGACATACTCAAGTCACAATAGCCAAAAAACACTAGAATGGGTATAAATTGCAATAGTAAACCCAAATCAAGTAAAAATAACTAAGCCAAAGCCAAGTACACAACAGTTTAGGAGAACCGGAATGACCAAATAACGACAACCCCGAAACACTCTTAGACACTAGGAAAAAATTTCGTCTACATAAAAAGCAGGAAAAAAAAAAATCAAACTTAAGGTAATTTCTTATAGACAAACAGTGCAACGACTCAGAGTCAGCCAATCCAAAAATATATTGGATATAATAGACCTACAACACTAACACATAGTAATATCAGAGATTTGCAATACTAGTAGAAGAGAAATTAGCGACCTAAAAACCCTAGACCACGAAACCAAAACAATAAGGAATGGGACGAACACAGCATTCACGAATCTGAGTAAAGCATCTTACTTATTCGAGCCCTAAGACCGAGAGGAAGACTGAATGAGAGGAATGCTTAAAGATTGATTGGACTTAAATTGTTACATATTTTTCTATGTAATTACACCTTTTTACAGAACATGAATGATGTAAATTTTTATTTTATACAGAACTCATCCTCATCACTCCAATTTGGAGTATGTGTTGATTTTATGCACAAATGAAAGCAATTTGAGCTGCATTGAGAGACAAGAAGAAATATTAAATACATCAAGAGCATACAGCAGCTGATCAATTCCATTTGAGAATAATAAAGAATTTTCATTGGATTCAAAATCGTCATTCTGGGAGTTCTGGAAGAAGGAAAGTGCATTCGAATATGAAGATGGCTCATTCGAATGTTCATGAAGAGTAAATAAAAATTCTGAAGAGAAATGCATATTCGAATACAGTTTAAAACATTCGAATGAGTGGGTCTTTCTCAACAACGTCTACCGCTTGTCCTTAACTGACCATGTGACGATATTTCTTTTGAAATAAAAAAGGAGCAAAGTTGTTATTAGGGAGATGATTTGCTGTAATAGAAAGGAGAATCCTCGAGATAGAGAGAGAGAAGACGTGGAGTGGCAATAATGGGATACACACATGGACCCGAGGGGAATGCTTTTCATTATGGAGCTGGAGAGCAAGCTGGAGAGAGAGAGTTAGATAGAGAGAGGTCTCTGGTTTTTCATTCCATTTTCAGCTTAGAGTTAGAGTTTTCACTTTCATCTTTTTGCAAGTATTGTAATTGGATTTATGTTGTAATTAATTTTAATTTCAGATCTTAATTTCAGAATTTCATGTTCTTCAATTCATATTCCATTTTTGCTCAGATTTTACTAAGCATGAGCGGCTAAAATTTTCTTGGGTCTAGGCAAAAATAGTGTCCTTTCCGAGGAGTCTCAAGATGCTGCACTTCATGTATATAATCTGAGTTTTTCAATTACCAATGAAATTTGTTTCCCATTGCTTTAGAAATCGTTGATTCAAGGTCTAATTGACAATGATTTATATATTTTATCAAGTAGTTCATATGAATTGCTTAACTTAGAACTCTTATAGCAAAATGTGGGTTGCTAGACTTAGAATTTATATTGTTCCAAAGTTAGATTATGCACGTTAATTGTTTGATTAATGGCTTGTTTCAATTGAACTTAATTTCCTTTCAAAAATTAGAATAAGTTGAGTTGGTGATTCTCAAACTCTAGGCATCTGAGATAATTCGGATTGGAACTGAACTTGTCTTGCCCAACTTTTTAATATCAAATTTTAGTTAAATTTAACTCATGTTTCCAAACCCATCAACATTACCAAATCAGATTTTCATTATGTTTTGAAATTCATGAAGCCAAGTTACTCACTATTTTGCACCTTAAATCCTTATGGAATTCGATCTGGTACTCACCAGTATTTTGTGCTATAACTACACCTTGCACTTGGGGGAATTTTGCTTCATTATCCTTAACTCAAATCACCTAATCTAAATTTATATTTGTGAGTGAGGTAATTAAGCAAGCACAAGCACAATTTTGGCGCCATTGCCGGGAATCTTCGAGAAACAATGGTGTCTTGAATTTGTGGGTTGCTTGGAAGCAAAACTCACCACCATCTTCAACAACAGAGTTGCTTAACTTTTTGGGTAACTTTGTTCCATTTCTTTTCATTTTTTTAAAGTAGTAGTTATTAATTTTAGAACAGAATTTCTGCACTTAAATTCTAGACTGTAGCATCTGAATTTCTACATTCGAATCTGTTTTGCTGCATCTAATATCAAAAATTGCTACACTTGATCTCTGAACTGTTGCATTTTGTTGCTGCATTCTGTTAGAGGAGAATAAGACTGAATTTTGTGTGAATTGGTGGGAAAATTCTGAAGTTGGGAGGCGAGGTTGGAGTTGATTTGAATTTGAACTTTCTGTGCATGCTGTTAAGGTCTGGTCGAGTTATGGGAATTAATTCTGAATTGCATAATCCATCATCACTTGTTGAATTGCTTGAATCCGCATCATCAAACACACTTTCTGAGCATTCAGTTGCACATATGGACCCACCTTTACCACCACCACCACCTGTTTTACCGGAAGAAAGTGTTCAAGGAGAGAATGATAAACATGATCAAAACATCCTTAGACCTCTTCGAGAATACCTTCATCCAGCTAGGCAAACAACACCATCTTGCATTGTACCTCCAAATGGACATCAGAATTTTAACTTCAAACGTGGTACAATTCAGCTTTCACCCACTTTTCATGGCATGGACTTAGAAAATCCTTACATGCATATGAAGGAATTTGAGGATGTTTGTGCAACTTGCATGGATAGGAATACTAATGAGGATATGGTTCATCTTAAGTTGTTTCCATTCCCATTGAAAGATAAAGCAAAAATGTAGTTGAATTCACTTGAGCTTAGATCAATAGGAACTTGGAGAGACATGCAAACAAAATTTCTAAAGAAGTATTTTCCTGCAAATAGGACAGTGATTCTTCAACAACAAATCATGAATTTTGTGTGTAAGCCTAATGAAACATTTGCACAAGCATGGGAAAGATTCAAAGAATTATTGCAAGCTTGTCCTCATCATGCATTTGAGTCTTGGAGGATAGTTAATTTTTTCCATAATGCATTGACTCTTAACTTGAAAATGCTTGTTGCAATTATGTGCAATGGTGAATTTTATGATAAAACAGCTGAAGAAGCTTTGCATTTTTTTGATTCACTTACTGAAAATACTAAGTAGTGGGAAGTAGTTTCCCTATCTTTTTCTGAATTTTCTGACAGCTCACATGCAAGAGGCAAATTTCAACTAAGTGAGGTAGATGATCTTGGAGTAAGGTTGGCTGCACTTTCAAAGAAGGTTGAGTCGTTGGAGCAAAAGAAGCAACAAATGAAGGAAACTAAAGTGAGCTGTGTAATGTGTGAAACCTCAGACCATAAGATGGTTGATTGTCCCGCACTTCCAGCTTTCAAAGAAGTTCTTTATAGCCAAACAAATCCTAACCTAGCTGCTAAACCTTTTAATCCAAATCAAGGAGTAAATACCTATGGCCAAGGGAACAATCTATATCCAAATACTTACAATCATGGGTATAAAAACCATCCCAACCTTTCTTGGAGAGTTGAGGCACAAAACCAGGAATATCAGCCCCAACAACCTTTGCCACCTCAATCTTTTCCCTCTCAACCATTTCAGCCGTAGCCTAATCCTAATTCCTATCAGCCTCCACATAACAGATCATTGGAAGACACCTTGCAGCAGTTTTTGCAAGGGCAGATTGGAACTAACAATCAAGTTTCCAGGTTCCAAGAGCAAACAAACAGAGCAATAGAGGATATCCAAAGCCAATTGTTAAAGCTCACACAAGCTCTAACCATTAGGGAATCGAGAAAACTTCCATCTCGGCCAAAGCCGAATCTTACTGGTCAAGTACATCTCAATGAATCATCATCCTCTGGTGCTCATGATAGTTTGAAGCATGTACAGGCTATGTCAACTTTAAGAAATGGTAAACAAATTGTGAAACCAGATTATGTACCACTTGAGGAAGAAAATAAGAATGAGTTGAGAAAAAATAAAGAAGAATTTGGAAGCGACAAGCTGGAGAACAGAGAGTTAGCTGAAAAAGAGTAGAAAATAAAGTAAAATGAAAAGCAAGTTGGGGACAACAAGCTGGACTGTAGCAGAAAATCAGAGGAAAAATAGAACATGAGTAGTGAAGAGCACCCAATTCAGATACAGCAGAAAGAGCATTCGAATACCAGCAAATAGGAAACCAGAAATTCAAGGGAACAGCAGGTAATATCTGAAAATAAAAATGAGTTTTCTAGAAATAAAACCAAAGTTTTTGGTGAAAATCAGTTTGAAAATAAAGAAAAAGATTCTGAAAATGAAGGAATTTCAAAACAAACCAAAATGGACAGATCTGAATTTTTTCCAAAAATTCCTTTTCCTCGAAGGTTGAATAAAAGCAAGAAAGAGAGTTTGAATCCTAACATTTATGAAGTTTTCGAACTGGTCAGAATCAATCTTGATGCCATTAAGCAAACTCCATCTTATGGAAAATTTTTGCAAGACTTGTGCAGTATGAAAAGAAAAATGAATGTGAAAGAAAAATCATTTTTGACTTAACAAGTGAGCTCCATTTTACAATTTAGAACCTCACCCAAGTACAAAGATTCAGGGTGTCCCACTATCGCATGCATCATTGGAGATAAGAGAGTAGATCAAGCTTTGTTGGATTTGGGTGCAAATGTCAATCCTTTACCATTTACTGTTTACAAACAACTTGGGCTAGGAGAATTACGACCCACTAGAGTGACATTACAGCTAGCTGATAGGTTTGTCAAAGTCCCTAGAGGTATCGTTGAGGATGTCTTGATTCAAATGGACTATTTCTATTTTCTCGTGGACTTTATAGTGCTAGACACTCAGCCCATTCAAGGAGTCAACCAGCTGTACTTATCATCCTAGGGAGACCATTTTTAGCTACCTCAAATGCCTTGATCAATTGTGGAACGGAACTCATTAAGTTCTCTTTTGGCAACATGACAATTGAGAAAAATATCTTCAAAGTGACCAAATAGCTTAGTGATTATGATGAGTCAGTGGAAGTTGATTTGATTCAAACTATCACTCAAGAGCACTTTTGACAAGGAGTTTTTTTGATGATCCTTTGGAGAGAGCACTAGTGAACAGTGAACAAGTGGAGTTTTTTGATGAAAGTGAATTGGAAGATTTTGATGAGGAAAGTTTTGAAAAAAATTCAGATTTTGTCATGTTAATAGATAAATGGAGACCCATTTTTGATCTTTTAGAGCTGCCAAGAGTCAAGTCTCAGCCATCTTTTCAAAAGCCACCCATACCTAAGAGAAAACCTTTACCATATGACTTGAAATATGTGTTTTTGGGTGAGGGAGAGTCCTATCCAACTGTCATCTTAGCTTAGCTGTGTTTGGACCAAGAAAATAGGCTTGTCAAGGTCTTGAAAAAGCATAAAAGAGCCTTGGGTTGGACCATAGCAGACCTGCAAGGAATCAGCCCACTTATTTACACTCATAGGATATTTTTGGAGGAGGATGCTAAGCCCACTAGGCAAATGCAAAGGAGGCTTAACCCTAACGTGAAAGAAGTAGTTGGAGGGGAGGTAATCAAGCTGTTGGATGCCGAAACTGTCTACCCTATTTCAGATTCTAAGTGGGTGAGCCCAGCTCAGGTAGTGCCTAAGAAATCTGGAATGACTGTGGTGAAGAATGAGAAGGAGGAATTAGGTCCAATTGGCATGCAAACTGGATGGCGTATGTGCATAGATTATAGAAAGCTGAATGCAGTCACTAGGAAAGATCATTTCCTTCTTCCTTTCCTAGATCAGGTATTGGAAAGAGTGGCAGGGCATGCATTTTACTGTTTCCTAGATGGATATTCTGGGTATAATCAGATTGAGATTGCATTAGATGATCAGGAGAAGACCACATTTACATGCCCATTTGGTACATTTGCATATAGGTGCATGCCTTTTGGTCTTTGTAATGCTCCTGCAACATTTCAGAGTTGCATGATGAGTTTGTTCAGTGATTTTATAGAAAAGTTCCTTGAAGTGTTCATGGATAACTTCCCAGTTTATGGGAGTGACTTTGATGTTTGCCTAGGAAATTTGGAGAAAGTCTTGTCTGGATGTGAGGAGAAGAACTTGGTCTTAAATTAGGAAAAATGTCACTTTATGGTGACTCAGGGCATAGTTCTTGGCCACATAATGTCTGCTAGGGGGATAGAGGTAGACAAAGCCAAAGTGGAAATAATTGAAAACCTACCCACCCCTAGATGTGTTAAGGATATCAGATCATTCTTGGGCCATGCAGGTTTCTATAGGAGGGTTCATTGCATCTTTTAGTGCCATAGCTAGACCTTTATGTAATCTGTTATCTCAGGATGTCCCCTTTGATTGGACACCAGAGTGTCAGTCCTCATTTGATAGACTCAATGGCTTACTCACTTCAGTCCCCGTATTGCAAGCATCTGATTGGACCTTGTCTTTTGAGTTAATGTATGATGCTAGTGATTGTGCTATTGTTGCAGTCCTAGGTCAAAGGACGGAAAAAAAATCACATGTGTTGTATTATGCTAGTAAGTGATACACAAAAGAATTACACAACCACTGAAAAAGAGCTTCTAGTAGTAGTCTGTGCCTTGGATAAGTTTAGATCATATCTTGTGGGCTCTCATGTCATTGTATACACTGACCATACTACATTGAAATATCTTATGACCAAACCTGATACCAAGCCTAGACTCATTAGGTGGATTCTTTTACTTTAGGAATTTGATTTAGAAATTAAAGACTAGAAAGGGGTTGAAAATGTGATAGCGGACCATCTCTCTAGGATTCCAAATCAGAACTTAGTTTCGTTTGATCCTTCCATAAATAAGACCTTCCCTGATGAACAGTTGTTTCATGTAGACTCATCTGAGGTACATTGATTTGTAGATATAGCTAATTACTTGGCTACAGGTGTGATACCCACCCCTTGGACTAAGTTGGATAGGCAAAAATTCTTTAGGATTGTGAGGGATTTCTTTTGGGATGATCCATAATTGTTCAAGTACTACCTAGATCAAGTCATTAGAAGATGTATACCTGAGAGTGAGTACCACAGTGTCATTACATTCTATCACATTTTAGCCTGTGGAGGTCATTTTTCTTCTAGAAAGATAGTGGCCAAGATTCTACAATGTGGATTATATTGGCCCACCATGTTTCGAGATGTGCATGCATTTTTTGTTGCATGTGATAGATGCCAGAGACTTGGGAGCCTCACTAGGAGGAACATGATGCCACTTCATCTCATTTATGTGCTTGACATTTTTTATTGTTAAGGGATGGATTTTATAGGGCCATTTGTGAATTTATTTGGTCATGAATATATCTTAGTAGCTATTGACTATGTTTCAAAGTGGGTGGAGGCTCTCCCAACTAGGACCAATGACCATAGGGTAGTGATAAAATTCTTGAAAGAGAATGTGTTCTCTCGGTTTGGTATGCCTAAAGCTATGATAAGTGATAGAGGGACACATTTTTGTAATAGGCATGTGGGGCTGTTGATGTAGAGGTAAAGGATAGTGCACAAAGTAGGAACATCTTATCACCCCCAAACTAGTGGACAAGCCGAGCTTGCCAATAGGGAGATTAAGAGAGTCATTTAAAAGACGGTGAATCCAAATAGAAAAGATTGGTCTTTGAAGTTAGTGGATGCACTTTGGGCTTATAGGACTACATACAAGACCATCTTAAGCATATCTCCTTATAGGGTAGTGTACAGAAAAGCTTGTCGTCTACCTGTGGAGTCAGAGCATAAGGCCTATTGGGCTGTCAAGCACTTCAATGAGAACATTAATGAGTCGGGCCTCCAAAGAAAATTGCAACTTAGTGAGTTGGAAGAAATTAGAAATGATGCCTATGAGAATGCCAAGATTTCCAAAGATAAAGTGAAAAAATGGCATGGTGCACACATCAAGAAGAGAGAATTGTTTGTGGGATAAAAAGTCTTGTTGTATGTTTCTAGGCTGCATTTGTTTCCAGGTAAGTTGAGGTATAGGTGGAGTGGTCCCTATGTGATTAAGAACATAACAGAATTTGGGGCTGTTGATATAAAAAATCCTACCTCAAGGAATGTGTTTAGGGTGAATTGGCATAGACTTAAGGAATATCATAGGAATTTGGTGGCTGAAATTGAGAGTTGGGATCTTAAGGATCCCTCGGATTATGGTTAAGAGGTGAGGAAAATTCTGCTACATGTACCATAGTAGGATAGTTTTTCTTAAGTTCTTTTAATTCTTTTCTTTTCTTTTCTAATTTTTGTAAAAAAAAAAAAAATTCAGTTTGCAAATTCTAACATTTTAGTTTCAACATTCATTCAAGCAAACAGTGACCATTCAGGCAATGAAGAATTTCTTTGATCTGCAATACAACTCGAATCAAATTTGGTTTGAGCATCTTTGTTCAAAATTGCAGCCATAACATTTTACTTGTAGTGGTAGAATTCTTTTGGTAAGGATCACAAAGTATAAGCTTCCTCCAGTTCAATTTTTAATTTCCGGTCATTATTTTTGTTATCATCTTTTGTTAGAAGTAAACAAGGTGGGGGAAAATTGTTGAAAGTACTCTGAGTTCAGCTCAAAAGCATTGAATCAAGTATGTTTACTTAAGCTCATCAGGTACTTCTTCTCCCTCAGACCTTCATTTCTTGCTTTAGTTTTGCATTGAGGACAATGCTTACTTTTAGTTGGGGGGATAATGGCATGAAATTGCTTGTGATCCTATTTGATTGCCACTAGTTGAGTTGAAATGATTTATTGTGATTAGAATTGCTGGAGTGATTTTCTGCTGGAGTGATTTTCTGAATTACCTTGTGAATGAGATTGTTTGGTTTAGCTTACAAATTGGTTTAGCTTGTGATCCTATTTGATTGCCACTATGAGTTGAAATGATTTATTGTGATTAGAATTGCTGGAGTGATTTTTCGAATTACCTTGTGAATGAGATTGTTTGGTTTAGCTTGCAAATTAGTTAAAAAAAATTTTGAAAAGATTTGACATTTTTTATTATTTTTATTGTATTTTTTTTTTCGGATTAGGTGTTTTTAGAAATATATTTAGAGTTAAAATCAAAAAAAAAAAAATAGTTCACAAACATGGCTTGAGTAATTTTTTTAAGAGCTGCCACAGATTCTGGTCGGTGAGATACTAAGGTACAGAGTTACTGATGTATTGCATTCGAATATGGAAGTTGGGTATTTGGATATGTCTACATTGGTCCTGATATAAAAGCTAGTTCAGCAACCCATCCGAGAACTACTAAATGGGTTATATGAACTTGCTTCTCCATAAGATTTTGGGGCTGCACAATGAGAAAAAAAGTAGAAAAAGTGAATCATTGAAAGAACTTTACTTTGACAACCAGATTAGAAACTGTGTGTAGGTTCTTGAAAAAAAAAAAAAAAAAGAACTTTCTAGCCTTGTTTTATTAACTAAGGAGAAAACTTTGGTTTTAATCTTTGCTTAGTTTTGTGTGATGATGATTTGAATTTTTTTGCTGAAAATGATCATGAATTGCTGGAATTTGGTTGAAAGTTAAACTTGATCATTTGAATTGCTTCGAATGAATGATATGCTAATAGTTTTGGATTTAATTGGTATCATGTGCATAAATTAGATTGAGCTGAGTTTACATAATGAAATTTCAGAATTTGATTTACTTGCCTTGTGTTTTTAAAGCTGAATGGTGTTGTGAATTAGAATTGTCTATTCAACATTTTTCATGATGAATGAATTTATGGATGAACATTGTGTTTTATGGATTTTCAGCTATAGTGGAGACTTATTCCTAAAGTGAGTTTTGAGTCTCTAGTCCTTTATTCATGAGAGATTTACTCTAGAAGCTTTTCTAAAAGCTTAAAATTTTATTCACTTCTGTTTGTTCGATAACTTTAACTATAATACTTTGTTTTTGGGTGTGCGTGAAGTGACAAAGGAATGGAACTAACTTCTTAAGTCTTTGGTTTTATGGTTGAATGGAATGAAACTATGGAAATGATATTAGGCCATTGTTCTTAACATTTGGATCTGTAATCTCTTCATTTAATAAACATCACTCTTATAGCCAATTTTGAGCTTTACTAGAGCATTCATCTTTCTTTGTTTCTTACCACATTATTTCCTTAACCACAATGAATGCTCTTTAGCCTTCCGGATATGTTTTCAACTACACTAAAAGTAGGGTCAAAAGGGAAATGAGTAGAATGGTGAAATTTTGAGGTGAGAAGAAGAAGAATATAGGGAAGAAAAAGACACTTGAAAATTTCAAAAAAAAAAAAAAAGGAAAAAAATTCATTTTTTACAAGTTTCTCAAGTAGAAATTCTTGCAAGTACATTTCAGAAAAAAAAAGCGAATATAAAAAAATGGATAAAAGGTGTAATTCGGGTGGGATGTTGAAAAATAATAGGAGGTTTATTTCAGTGTTTCAAAACATTATTGAACTCCTTATCCTTTATTTGAGTCACCCTATTATACCCAATGACCCCATTACAACCTAAGGAAAGTCCTAATTGATTCATGGAAGAATTTTCATTCAATTGTGAAAGTTAAGAATTGGAAAATTTTAGTGAAATTCTGAGGTAACTTTACTATACCATTCTTTCATGGAGTTATGCCAAGTCCTTTCTTTTATTGAATAAAACGTTCTTGATATATGGATGCCACCTTTTAGATTTAAAAAAAAAAAAGGGCATCTTGAGTGAAACCTTGTGCGCTCTATTTTCTTGTGAGAGCAATCCAAGGTGAGAATTGAAGTCGAAACTTGGGAAAGAAATAGAATGCAAAGTTCAGAATTAAATAAAGTTCAAAAGGTCTATGTTGAGTAGAAAAATATACAACCTCTTATTCTTTTACAACTACTTCACACACTTGGAAAGTTTCATATCTCTTACAAAATTTCAAATTGTAAACCTTGCTTATGAAAATTTTTGTTCATGATACTAATTGATTTCCTTGAACTATTAAAATGTTATTCTTTTAAAAATTGAGTTGATGTTTGTGGGTATCATCACTGCAAGCCCTCACGAGACTACACGCTATACGAGCTAAGTATAGTCGTGTTTTCCTACGAAAATGGATTCTCTTTTTATCTTTTCAAAAGTAAAAAAAAAAAAAAAAAAAAACTAAAACTCTGGTTTTGTCTTCAATGAAATAACATTGTGACAGCATCTTTTCAAATCATTACTAGGGACTAGTAATGTGTTAGTTGGAGGGTGTGTGATTGGACTTAAATTGTTACATTCTTTTCTATGTAATTACACCTTTTTATAGCATATGAATGATGTAAATTTATGTTTTATGCAGAACTCATCTTCATCACTCCAATTTGGGGTATGTGTTGATTTTATACACAAATGAAAGCAATTTGTGCTGCATTGAGAGACAAGAAGAAATATTAAATACATCAAGAGCATACAACAGCTGATCAATTCCATTTGAGAATAATGAAGAATTCTCATTGGATTCAAAATCATCATTTTGGGAGTTCTGGAAGAAGGAAAGTTCATTCGAATATGAAGATGGCTCATTCGAATGCTCTTGAAGAGTAAATAAAAATTCTGAAGAGAAATGCATATTCGAATGCAGTTCAAAACATTCAAATGAGTAGGTTTTTCTCAGCAACATCTACCAGGTGTCCTTAACTGACCATGTGACGAGATTTCTTCTGAAATCAAAAAGGTGCAAAGTTGTCATTAGGGAGATGATTTGCTGTAACAGAAAGGAAAATCCTTAAGATAAATAGAAAGAAGACGTGGAGCGGCAATAATGGGATACACACATGGACTTGGGGGGGATGCTTTTCATTATGGAGCTGGAGAGAAAGAATTAGATAGAGAGAGGTGCTCTGGTTTTTCATTCCATTTTCAGCTTAGAATTAGAGTTTTTACTTTCATTTTTTTACAAGTATTCTAATCGGATTTAAGTTGCAAGTAATTTTAATTTCAGAATTTCATGTTCTTTAATTCATCTTCAATTTTTGTTCTGATTTTACTAAGCATGAGCGGCTAAAATTTTCTTGGGTTTAGGTAAGGACAATGTCTTTTCTGAGGAGTCTCAAGATGCTGCACTTCGTGTATATAATCTGAGTTTTTCAATTGCCAATGCAATTTGTTTCTGATTGCTTTAGAAATAATTGATTCAAGGTCCGATTGACAATGATTTGTATATTTTATCAAGTAGTTCATATGAATTG
>QLOD02166402.1:0-12513 GCA_003260245.2 Sideroxylon spinosum
GTATTAATCATCTTCCAAAAAGTTATTTATTTCTTAGTCAAAATATTTATATAATTATTGTATTGACCAAAAAAAAAAAATTTGATCATGGTTTTTTTTTAAATTACATCAAGATATGAAATTTAAAAGCTTTCTTTTTTTATTTCTAGTTTTTGGTACATTAAACAAATAAGAAAATAATATATATATATATATATATAATTATCAATATATAATTTTGTGTAGGAGAGCATGAGGCTAATTACATCATGAGAGAGGTCCATGAAGGTGTCTACAGAAATCACTCGGGTGGCTGAGCATTGGCAGGAAAAATCCGAAGAGCTGGTTACTTTTGGCCATCGATGGAAAAAGATGCTTAGGAATTCGTTAAAAGGTGTGACAAGTGCCAGAGATTTGCTAACATCCCTCAGCAACCTGCTCAAGAACTAACACCGATCCCGAGCCCTTGGCCATTTGCTCAATGGGGGATCAATATCACTGGGCCGTTCCCATTAGGAAAAGAGCAGAAAAAGTTTGTAGTGGCAGCGATTGACTACTTCACAAAATAGGCAGAAGCTGAGGCCTTGCCAACCATAACAGAGCAGAACATGATGAAATTATTGTGGCAAAATATTGTCTGTAGGTTTGGTATCCCCAAAGTGGTCATCACGGACAACGGTAAACAGTTCGAGGGGAGGCAATTCAACGAGCTATGTGAAGAACTCGGCATCAACCATCATTATTCGTCCCCTGAGCACTCTTAAGCTAATGGACAGATAGAGATCACCAACCGTTCTCTTCTAAAAATTATCAAGACAAAGCTTAACAAAGCCAAAGGATTTTGGGCGGACGGACTTTCTACTGTTTTATAGGCTTATCGGATGACAGAAAGGTTCATAACAGGCCAGACTCCATTCTCTCTTACATTCAAAACGAAAGCTATTTTTCCAGCTAAGATCGGTCTCCCGAGCACAAGGACTATAGGTTTCAGATAGAAGAAAATGGGTAAAGGTTGAACGAAGAGGCTGATCTACTGGAGGAAAAAAAGTTGCAAGCTGCAATCAAGATGGCCTCTTATCAGCAGAAAATGCACCAGTACCACAACTTAAGAGCTCGACCTCGTGAATTCTGAACTAAAGATCTAGTGTTAAAAAGGGTAAACCAGTCCACAAGGTATCCTCAGGATAGGAAGCTTGGCCCGAATTGGAGAGGACCATATGAAGTGCTGGGGCCGACACGAAAAAGGACCTACTAGTTATAGGTAATATGAGGCAAAAAGCTTCTTCACCCATGGCACGCGGAGCATATGAGATAGGATTATACATAATGAATTATTGTATCAGTATTTCTTCTTATTAGAAAAATAAATAAATTTTGTAGTCATTTATATTGTTGCAACGAAAAGGTCTTGCTCGACTCACGTGGCCCAGCAATGCAAAGACCTTACTCGGCTCACGTGGCCGAGGGATAGGAAGGCGGCTCATGAGACCGATGCAACAAAATGGCTAGAGTATTCCTGCTCGGCTCATGTGGTCGTGCAGTGCAAAGACCTTACTCAGCTTACGTGGCCAAGTGGTAGGAAAGCCTTACTCGGCTTACATGGCCGAGCAGGAAGGCGGATCACGAGGTCGATGCCATAAAATGGCTCAAGTATTCTTGCCTGGCTCAAGTGACTGAGCAGCTTGAAGACCTTACTCGGCTCACGTGGCTAAGTGGTTGGAACACGGCTTACGAGGCCAGTCCCACAAAATGGCTAAAGTATTCCTACTCGGCTCACATGGCCGAGCAGTGCAAAGACCTTACTCGGCTCACATGGTCAAGTGGTAGGAAGGCCATACTCGGCTCATGTGGCCGAGCAGGAAGGCGACTCATGAGGCCGATGCCACAAAATGGCTCAAGTATTCCTGCTTGGCTCATGTGGCCGAACAGCGCGAAGGCCTTACTCGGTTCACTTGGCCGAGTGGTAGGAAGGCAGCTCACAAGGTCAATGCTATAAAATGGCTCAAGTATTCCTAATCGGCTCACGTGGCCGAGCAGCATGAAGACCTTACTTGGCTCACGTGGCTAAGTAGTAGGAAGGTCTTACTCAGCTCACGTGGCCAAGCAAGAAGCCAGCTCCTGAGGTCGAGTGGAGTTAAGGTCTTCCTAGACTAAAGTATTCCTACTCAATGCACTTAAAAGAATCAAAGAATCAGATTAAAGTATTCCATCTCCATTTAGTGAAAATTCAAGTATCGACAAAGAGGAAAAATTTAAGTATCCAAATCTACTACTTAAGTAAAATACATTAAACGGAATTTCTTTGCTATGCCCAGTGAGGTCCGATGAGAGCATTCGGGGTAAAATGGATAGAATTTCTAAATTTAAAAAAAATGGGGGTTGAGGAGGAGGATCTTCATGATTTAGCGTCGTCGGCATCATCACCCATCTTGCCACCATCAGCCAGCTTAGTTCTTTCTTTGTCCACGGGTTGAAGTCCCGAGAAGTCTAAGTTCGAGTAAAGTTTGATGGCCCTCTCCCGAGCAACGTCGAAGGCTTGAATGAAGATTGGTTCAAGCTCTTCTTGAAATTCCTCATTCTCCCTGAACCGTTTGACCGCAGTAACGACGTCTTCTTCCGCCCGTTGGTATCTAATCATCAGCTGAAATTTCTCAGCCTCAAACGTTTTCTTTTGCTCATCGAGCTAAGAAGTGTATTTCTTTTTCGTGTCGTCTAGAGCAGCTGTCGCCAACTGTGTCTTTTGTCTTTCGACCTCAACTTCAATTTGAAGCTTGTTTATGAGCTCTTCGTCGGTGACCAACTGTCGCTCAGCCATTGCCATTTGGTAGGCGAGAACAAATGATCGAGTGAGAGCCTAAAGAAAAAAAAAAGAACAGAGAGAAGAGAACGAGTGTCAGACTAAGAACAATCCCAAGTGTATTCACTTGGAGCATGATAGGAAAGAGCCATACGCTTATGTGGTCGTGATTAATGTCATGGATTAATTGAAAACTGGTGACTTTCTCCTGACGGGCTATCTCCTCGTCTACCACCAGAGCCGCGGACTTCCTCTAAGCAAGTTAAGGATCGTCCACCAAACTGACGAACCATGACGGTCCTTCAACATCCTCCTGAATGGGAGGAGGGATGATCACGACATCGTCAGCAGCAGGAGGCATCGTAGCATCTTGTTTCGTGCACGAGCTATCACCAATTGACAACATTTTCTTCTTGTTGGCCTCGACGGTAGTCTTTTTGTTTTCCCCCTTCAACCTGTCGAGATTGAATCGGGCCATAGCTGATGTTAGATCAGCCTGAGATGGATCATCTTCATCAACAAATAAGATCAAAGTAAGATGAGATGTAAGAAAAAGGATAGTAAACGGACCGAGAACTCACTCCGCTCACGTTCAGCTGCAAGAGCCTCTCGCATGGGCTACTGATCGAACATATAGGTAGCTAACGATTCTATGAACTAAAGGCTCGGCCTCATGTACATCATGTTTTTTGATGATCTCAATCCTGGCTTTGAGATCATTTGACAGCTTAGGCTGACTTTGGTTGGCCATGAAAAGAAGAAAAGAAGAGAACAACAAAAACAGCTAATTATTAAAGTGTATATATATGCAAGAGACTAAACATGTAACTTATACTGGGAATGAGTGACAACATATCTTTCTTCATCGGGTAACCCCACCGCCTCAGGACTTTGAAGGCAGTTTGGTCGGGAGCCTCCCAATACTGGCACCCAAGTCCGTCACTATACACAACGAAGAATTTATCCTTCCAATCTTTATTCGAGGTCGATAACCCGACTATTAGTTTGAGCTTCTTCTTTTAACCTGAGAAGAACCACTAGCCCTTGCCTGCCTCGTTCACCTTGTAGCAATATAGGAACTTGTCTGCTGTGAGTTCGTGACCTGTGGCTACCCTCCACAAAACCGAGCACCTGATCATGATCCTCTAACTATTAGGAAGGATCTGACCGGGTGCTACTCTCAGACGGGCTTAATGATAGGGAAACGAAGGCCCCCAACTAGGGCACCCTCGTATACGGTGATCTCACCGTCCCTCGGCCAACAGGCCCTATCGTCCTCATTGGGAACCCTAAAGGAGGCATTCCGGGGGAATTGGAAGTCGGACCAGACCCATCGGATTTTCGTGGCATTCAACATGGATTTGAAGTCCTCTACTAAGAACTCAAGCTGTACGCCCATCGGGTCATTTGACTCCCAACCTCTGGCCCGAAGGCGTCAACTATCCATCCAATGTCTCTTGTTGGGGCCAAAGATTGGGATGCGGAGATTATTTCTCTAACCCTACCTATGTCTCTTATGGGGGTATGGTCAGTATCGGACATGGTTACTAGTTCAAAGTTATCGATATCCCAATTTTCAAACTCTTGAAGCCTAACTCTAAAAGAATCAAAGATCAGAATACCTACGATGGCCCTAAAAAACCTATGTTCTCCAAAAAACTCTTCAAGACAGGGGAGTCGATGATTTCTGTGGAAATACCAGAGCACACGACAGATAAGCCAATGCATACAAAACAAGACACGAAGAGTGGGAGAAAGACAAACAATGGCAAAAACGAGCATACCAAAGTGATGAAAAGGTTCTCTGGAGAAAAAAGAAGCTCACTTGTAGAATAACTAAGAGAAAACATAAACTGTGGAAATGTGACGAATGTAAAGAATCTCCCTTTTGAAATAAAATATCCACATTCAAGATCCTGCTTCGAATTCAATGGTCGGGATTGAATTGGATACTGCTTGATGAATGGTTGGGGATTTTACAAGCAAACCCCCAAACCTCTACCTGACACATGGCAGGAGTAGTAGTGAAGCCATATCGTCAATATCTCATCCACATTATCACGCTTGCGGTGCATTGAATGCGTGTGCAAAACGATTAGGGAATATTTTGTAGATTCCCCTCATTTCGTTTAGGAGATCAGGTGAATCGGGGGCATCTGATATAGGGAAAACCTAGATCACTCAGGATAGGGAGAGGACCCAACCATTGTTGGCCTGATTGGGTTAAGTGTCCGGTCTTAACCCTCGTTAGCCCGATCGGGTTGGGCTTACCGACCGGGTTTTCTTATTGATCGGGGGCTTTGCCTGATCGGCGTCGCTTTTATATAATCTACTAAAACTTCACCTATCAACTAGGAAAGGTTCGATTACCCTGAACCTCCCATCCTCACCAATTTGCCTCACCTGACGTTCCTGATTAGCAATACTGATCAATCTGGCAAATGGATAGAATGGCTTGCGTCTGGAAACACGTGAATGGCCCTCCATCTAACATACTCGGTGTGTTCGCCTACAAAGCACTACTATAGAAAGTCATCATGTGTGAATATATATATATATAATAGATTTGATAACAAATTGGGGGATCATCCTCGGGATCCATGGGACAGATGGCGTTGTCCTATTGGAAGACAAGGAATGACCACACACGACTCAAGCATATAAACTCATATAAACTTTGCTATAAAAGCCCTCATTGAAGGAGGGGGACAGGTATGTTTTTAACCACTTTTCTACTATAAAAAAGTCTATCTAAGATTTGAGGCTAACTTTAGTATCAGAGGTTCCTTAGCAGGCACCACACCGATGTACCAGATAAAGGGCAACTTCCCAGGCTCAAGTTGGATCAAAAAGACCGTACCAGTTTATTGATTCATTAAGAAATGACTCGGAGTGAGAGTTTTTCTGTCAGTTTATCAAATCATGAAATCCCATTTGTTGAATTTGGAAAATAAATTATAATAATGTTAAGGAAAATTATATCAGTATATTCTAAGTTTAATTTTCTCATTCATTTTCGAAATATAAAAAAGTTAAAATTATGGTATTAATCATCTTCCAAAAAGTTATTTATTTCTTAGTCAAAATATTTATATAATTATTGTATTGACCAAAAAAAAATTTGATCATGGTTTTTTTTTTTTTAATTACATCGAGACATGAAATTTAAAAGCTTTCTTTTTTTATTTCTAGTTTTTGGTACATTAAACAAATAAGAAAATAATATATATATAATTTTCAATGTATAATTTTATTAAAAAACAAAAAGAACAAAGGTGTGAGTTAATGACAATAAATCTCTTGATATATATTTCAGAAGTAGAAGTTTAAATTGTATACAGAGATTCAAAGTCAGACATTCGATGAAAGCAAGAAAACACAAGGACAAGCAGCCAATTGAAAGTCAAAAATGAATCAAATAGCCAGTTAGGAGATGTACGTACCCATGGTGCAAGAGCTGCTGCGATCGGGCAGAGAAATATAATAATAACAGCAAAAAATGCTTTAGATAAAGAAAGCCTTCTTCTTGATGCATGAACTTTCAAAGGTTGCCTTGACGTTTGCTTAGGTCTTGGTCTTCTGATATATATATATATAATGTACTTATATTATCTAACATCAGTGCTCGTCTTAGTATTTAACCTATTGTTGACTAGTTTGAATGGGCCGTCCGTGGAAAGGGCGTCATTGGAAGTCTATGTTAGTTTGAATGGGCATAAGGTGAACGGAAAAAGACTAGCTGCCAATCAAGACTTGATTTACTTTGGCCTTTCGAGACGTGGGAGATAAAATAAATAAATAAATAAATTCGGTGAATTAAATAATTAGTTTTATAAGAAAAAGCAGAAGAATTAAAATACTAAATATTATATTTTTTTAATTAAATGACACGAAATATGGACTTTATAATTATTTGAGGTCACCATCTCGCATGAGTATATATGCTAATTATTTCCGAAAATTTAAAAGAAAAACTCTTAAAAAATAATTAACGTGTTGCTGATTCCAAATTTTTTAATTTTTAGACTTAGCATAGAGAGGAGTGAAAAAACAAAAAATAAATTAAAACCTTCACAACCACTTATCACCATCCCACTTGGATAGGTGCGTCATAAAAAAACAAAAATAATAAAAGAAAAGAAAAACCGGTTTTTATTTACCTCCTCTTACGTTGAGGATATTTAGGACTGTGGAGTATTGTCAAGAGGACATGCCTGGAAAAGATCGTCTAGTTACGAGAGAGTGAAATGGATGGTAAAATCAAAAGATTGTCTAGTTACTTTTACCAGCGTAGGCTAGTAATACCTCATTTATTTGATTTGAAAATGTAGTTTTGGACCAGATTGATGAACGCCACACACACCAAAATGAGCTTCTTCTTGGGTTGTGCAACTTCAACCTCTCTTACACAACGGAGGAAAAGTCCTATAAATGAACGGCGATAGAGTGTATCTTTGTAATAAACAAATCTTGGAGCTAGCCGTTTTATGTCTATCTACGTGGATCTTCTGGTAATTTCTGATGGAATAGGTAATCAACAAGCGGTTGACGCCAATCATTTTCTTCAATTTCAAAGATTGATATTGAATTTACGTCTCTTTCATTATCATCTTCATCATCGAAAAGTAGAGAAATGACCCATTTTTGACAAATTGGGATTCGTGTCTCTTGATAGGCAATGCAAGTGTTGAAGCAACCTTTGCCAGATAATCTGGTTGTTTATTATCTTTTCTCGACACGTGTTCTAAGGTGACACCCCTAAGCTATCTTATCAATCGAGTTACATAGTCATAGTAAGGAATAAGCTCAGGCTTTCTTATTTCATAAATTTTTAGCAGCTGATAGCTTATCAATTTTGAATCTCCATACACATTAAGTTTTAACTATTTCATGTCAACAGCCATTTCTAACCCAAGTTTGAGTGCTTGATATTCAGCTTCAGTATTTGAACAAAGCTGTGTAAGAGTGAAAGCATAAGGCAAAACATCTCCTTCAAGAGTAAGAAACACTATACCAGCTTCTGCACCATTGCGTTGAGCTACTGCATCAAAATACACCTTCCAAGCTTATAGAACTTCCATATAAAGGACATCTTTATCTGGTAGTTCTTCTGATAGCTCCCAATCAACCGGTATGGGATAATCAGCTATGAAATAAGCTAAGGTTTGTCTTTTAACCACCTAGTAGGGCACATAAATGATCTCAAATTCTTGAAGAAGAAGACACCATCTTGCTAGTCGATCAGATAAGACTGGCTTTGACATGATGTACTTGATGAGATTAGCTTTAGAGATGAGATAAACAGTATCAAATTGAAAATAATGTTGTAACTTTTCAATTGCAAACACTAGGGCCAAACACATCTGCTCAATTGGTGAGTAATTTAGTTCATTGGGGGTCATCATTCTACTAAGATAGTAAGGGGCATTTTCTTTTCCCTTTTTATTTTCTTGAGCAAGTAAAGCCCTAACAAACCGTTCTTATATAGCAATGTATAATACCAATGGCTTCCCAAAAATAAAAGCGGCCAATACTGGTGATTATATCAAATCATCTTTAATGGCATTGCTGCATGCTTCATCCCATTTGTACAGAACTCTTCTTTTCATTAGTCGACTGAATTGTTGACAACGACTAGCTAAATTAGAAATGAACCATCAAAGATAGGCCATTCTTTGTTTGGTCTATATCAATACTACGATGACATACAATGAACCCAAGGAATTTTCCAGAGATAACACCAAAGGCGCATTTCAAGGGATTCATCTTGAGCTGGTAATTAATCACAGAAAATGATGAATTATATGTGTTAAATATGATTAATCAATTTTTAAAAAGAATAAATGAAGATAATTCCCTTACGTATATTGAACATTTGTTATTTCAGGTGAGTTGAAACATAAATAGAACAAAGTGGTGCAAAAAGGAAGAAAAATGTTAAGTGCAGCACTACCCTTCGAAGGGTACTCCATTCGGTCCCTCCCTTCGAAGGCCCCTTCGCATTACAGAAGGTGAAGAAAGAAAAATGAAAGAAAAACAAACTAAGTGTTAGCATACCCTTCGAAGGCCCCTTCACATGACAGAAGCATGTTGATCCAAGCAAGTTGAAAAAAATTTGAAGTCTGAAGCTACCCTTCCAGGGGCCCTCCAAGGCTAAGACCCTCCGAAGGCACCTTCGAAGGGTACGTGGAATTTTACACCAGAATGTTTTCAAAGATCGTTTAAGAAGCTGAAAAGTCTCTTTTGGTATTCATCATCTATATGTAACCTGAAAAACGTGGAAGAAGATATATTTTTACACATTCATTGTCTTTTTCTCTTAGTTTTATTAAATCTAGGGTTTTGAAAAAGGTTTAACATTTGAACATAAGATTCTACATTGTAAATTTTGTTTGTTATTTCAATTTCAATTTCAAATTTTATCTTTGAGTTTATATGTGTTTTAACACCGTAAGATTTTCTTTCTTTCGTTATGAGTAGCTAAATTTCTGTGCTCATCCCAATTCATGCAAATGCTTAGTTAGGTTCCTAAATCAAGATTTTCCCCATTGTGATTTGTAGTTCAGTATTTTCTGAAAAAAAGAAAAAAAAATATTGGGAATTGGTTTGCTATTTCTATAAATTAGAAAACTTGAACCATAGTTAAGATCCTGCTTCTGTATGCCTGGGTTGATAATCCTTACATATAGAGTACTCGATCCGATGGCATGATTCATGATTTTAAGAAAAAAAAATAGTAAATTCAAATTCAATCTCGATATTTTCTTATGAATCAAATGAAAAATCATCTGATTCATTTACACCGAGTTGTATTTGAATTGAGTTAAAACGTGGGAAATTTTTGAGTATAAAAACTGAAACTAATGCTTGGATTGAATCAGGATGGGTGCTTTTGTTTATTGATTAATTAAATTTAAGAGAATCATCAACCAATTTCAAATCAAAAAAAATTCACTCGGTTACTATTTTGAGCTTTCACATAAATCTTGGTACACGAGATTTTCAAAAGATCACATTTCCCTGAGTTCGACCCCGGATTCTCACCGGGTTATATTTTGGATTGACCCTCGTGCATTTATGAGGTTTTCTTTTCCACTAATTTGCAGGTACGGAATTTAGAAGTAGTAAATATTTTGGCGCCGTTGCCGGGTAAGTGATCGCGTCTGGAGATCATTTTTGAAAAGAAATTGGTGAAAGCTTAGATTCACTTCTTCACCCCAACTCTTGCTGGTTTTCAATCAGGTGAGTTTTTTTTTTTTAATTTTGTTTATACATGCTTCTACGTTCCGGTCGTGTCTTTAGACGTGACTTAAAATGTGAATTTGAACAGATCTCCGATTTGTTCCCCCCTCACGATTCGTTTACTACGATGGCCAATAATAATGAAGAGGATGAATTGCCCGTACAAGCCCAAGGGTAGAACAATGTATGAACTCTCATTGCACACTTACATCCTGTAAGGCAAAGCACGCCCTCATGTATTTTCTTACCAGAGAATCAACCGGCTTTTAACTTTAAGCCTGGTATGATCCAATTGATTCCGATCTTTCATGGTATGGAGACAGAAAATCCCTACCTACACATTAGGGATTTTGAGGATGTTTGTAGCACCTTCATGGACCAAAATTGCACAGAGGAGATGGTACGACTACGGTTGTTTCCATTTTCATTAAAAGAACAAGGTCCTGGTTTAACTCTCTCCAACCCCATTCAATTCGAACATGGTTGGAAATGCAGTCTGAATTTCTACAGAAATATTTTCCAAATCATAAGACTGCATCATACCAGAGACAAATGATGAATTTCACTTGCAAGCCATCTGAGACTTTTTACCAGGCTTGGGAAAGGTATAAAGAATTGTTGAACTCTTGTCCTCATCATGGGTTTGAGACTTTGCGAATTGTAAGCTTTTTTTACGATTCGCTGTCTCCGTATTACAAGCAATTGGTTTCCACCATGTGCAATGGAGATTTTTATAAGAAAGAGGCTGAAGAGGCTTTTGCTTTCTTTGATTTCTTAGCAGAAAATACCAAACAATGGGAAACCACCATACCACTAGTTCATGAGTATAGAGATGTCTCCACATCTAGTGGGAAGTTTGTCCTAAGGGAACCAGATGATTTGAGTGCTAAGGTCACTGCTCTAACCAAACAGGTAGAGAGTCTGCTTAAGAAGAGTATAAATAATGTGTCTCATAGTGTCCCTAATCCCACCTTCTGTGAGATATGTGAGATTTTCAATGACCATGCCACTCAGGATTGACCTACACAGACAGTGACTAGGAATGTGATGTTTGGCCAAGCCTCTGTCCCAAATCCAAACCCACCAAACTTTAAGAGGCCTTACCAAATCAACTTCAAAATGACCCATTTGCTGAGACCTACAATCCTAGGTGGAGAAATCACCCTAATTTCTCTTGGAAGAATGATTCCTAGTATACCAACCACCACCACCACAAATTCGACCACAACCTCAATTCGCCAATCCATTCCCTTCACAACCTAAGAGGACGTTGGATAATACTTTGAATCAGTTTATGCAAACCCAAATAGCCATCAATGGGAACAATAACAAATTCATGGATCAAACCAATAGAGCACTTGATGATATTCGTAGTCAACTCACCAAATTGATTCAATCCATGAGTACACCTGAGAGAGGTAGGTTTCTAGCCCAACCAAAGCAAAATCCACAAGGAGTGAACCTAGTTAACCCTCATGTAGCTTCATCTAGTGAGCCACCACCACCCCATGAATAAGTTCAAGCTGTTGCAACTCTTAGGAGTGGTAAAGTAGTTGAGAAACCTGATGATCCTAGGTTATTAGAGTTACAGTTTCAAAAAGAGAGAAAGCCAGTGAGAAATGATGATCTATTTTTAGGAGAAGAGAGAAAACTAGGAAGGAATGAGGAAGGTAGTTTGCAGGAGTCTATTTCAAAGAATGATTTGAGTGAGAATTCTATGAGTGGAGAGAAAAAAAAAAAGAAAGAGGAGGAAAGAGAAAAGAAGCATGAGAGAAATTTAGGAAAAATGGTGACATTTAAGGATGAAAACGTGAAAATCAAACCACCTTTTCCCACTAGGTTAGGAAAGACGAAGAAAGATTTCACTTCAGAGATATATGAGATATTCAAGCAAGTGAAAATCAATCTTCCACTTTTGAATGCCATCAAACATGTCCCACCTTATGCTAAGTTTTTGAAGGACCTTTGCACAGTGAAAAAGAGAGTGAGTGTGAAAGAAAATGCCTTTTTAGCTGAACAAGCCAGTGCAGTAGTCCAATGGAAAGCACATCCTAAACTTGCAGACCCAGGTAGTCCAACCATTCCCATCATCATAGGAGATTCTAATGTCCGATTGTCAGTCCTTCTTGACCTAGGAGCTAATGTGAATTTACTACCATTTAGTGTGTATCAGGAGCTAGGTCTAGGAGAGTTGAAGCCAATTAGGGTGAAATTACAGTTGGCAGATAGGTCTGTGAAAATGCCTGGGGGTGATAGAGGATGTCTTGGTGCAAGTTGATAAATTTCTTTTCCTTACTGACTTCATAGTGCTTGAAACACATCCCACACAAAGTCCTAACCACCTTTCCCAGTGATTTTAGGTAGATCATTCTTAGCAACTTCAAATGCTGTGATTAATTGTAGGAATGGGATGATGACATTCTATTTGGAAACATGACAGTGGAAATGAACATTTTTAGAGTGACCAAACAACCAGGGGACTGTGAGGATGTGAG
>QLOD02166419.1:0-12511 GCA_003260245.2 Sideroxylon spinosum
GATTTCCTCGCCACATATATTGTCTTCTGCTTTCAATTATTTACGTTCTTGATTGCTTGGGATATCTAGCATAGTACGCGTGTTTGAATTTTCAATATCATAATAAGAAAACCGAGTAACGTAGTCAAAGTTATGATCGATTTAAAATTTAAAGACTGCGCAGGTATAATGATGACCCTAGGTCTCGAAATAGTCTTATTCTATGCTATCTGCATACCCCAATGATGAAATAATTTTCCAGTGCCGTCTTCTCATTTCAAGCTTTCTGGAAACATATTATAATAAGAAAATGAAGTAACGTATCAAAAGTTACGGCCAATTTAAGATTTACCGACCACGTAAGCATAACGACGACCCTAGGTCTCCAAGTAGTCTTCAGCTATGCTATCTACATCACCCAATGATGAACTTATTTTCTAGGGCTTTTGTCTCATTACAAGCTCTCTGGAAACATATTATAATAAGAAAACGAAGTTAAATACCAAAAGTTATGGTCGATTTAAGATTTACCAGCCGCACGAGCATAATCCCAACCCTAGGTGTCCAACCAGTCTTTCGCCAAGTTATCTACTTCACCCAACGATTTAACAATTTCCTAGGGTCTTCATCACATTACAAGATTTTTGGAAACAAACATAATTAGAAAACGGAGTAACGCAGCAAAAGATATGGTGGATTTAGGATTTAACGACTGTGCGGCCATAACGTCGACCCTAGGTCACCAAGTAGTCTTCTGCTATGCTATCGAAATCACCCAATGATGTAATAATTTCCTGGGCCTTCGTCTCTTTACGAGCTTTTTGGAAACATATTATGATAAGAAAATGAAGTTACGTAGCAAAGGTTATGGCCGATTTAATATTTAACGACCGCGCGAGCATAACGACGACCCTAGGCCTCCCAGACGTCTTCCGCTATGCTCTCTACATAACCCAATGATGTAGTAATTTTCCAAGGCCCTCCTCTCATTACAGGCTTTCCGAAAACATATCTAATATAAAAGCTGAGTTATGCAATCAAAGTTATGGTCGGTTTAAAATTTAACGACTGCGCGGACATAACGACGATCCTAGGTCTCCAAGTAGTCTTCAGCTATGCTATCTACATCACCCATGATGAAATTATTTTCGGGGGCCTTCGTCTCACTACGAGTATTCTGGAAATATATTATAATAAGAAAATGAAGTTACGTATCAAAAGTTACAGCCGATTTAAGACTTATCGACCGCGCGAGCATAATCTCGACCCTAGGTCTCTAAGCAGCCTTTCGCCAAGCTATCTACATCACCCAATGATTTAACAATTTCCTAGGGTCTTCATCTCATTACAAGCTTTTTGGAAACAAATCATAATAAGAAAACGGAGTAACGTCACAAAAAGATATGGCAGATTAAGGATTAAACGACCGTACGAGCATAACGTCGACACTAGGTCACCAAGTAGTCTTCCGCTATGCTATCGACATCACCCCATGATGTAATAATTTCCAGGGCCTTCGTCTCACTACGGGATTTTTGGAAACATATTATGATAAGAAAATGAAGTTATGTATCAAAAGTTACGACCGATTTAAGACTTTTCGACCGCGCGAGCATAACCCTGACCCCAGGTCTCCAAGCAGTCTTTCGCCAAGCTATCTGAATCACCTAATGATTTAACAATCTCCTAGGGTCTTCATCTCATTACGAGCTTTTTGGAAACAAATCATAGTAAGAAAACGGAGTAACGTAGCAAAAGTTATGGTTGATTTGGGATTCAACGATCGCATGGGCATAATGAAGACCATAGGTCTCAAGTAATCTTCCGATATGGTATCTACATCACCCAATGATGAAATTATTTTCCAAGGCCTTTGTCTCATTACAAGCTTTCTAGGAAACAAATTATAATAAGAAAACGAAGTTACGTATCAAAAGCCACGGCTGATTTAAGATTTACCAGCCGCGCGAGCATAATCTCGACCCTAGGTCTCCAAGTAGTCTTCCGCCAAGCTATCTACATCACCTAATGATTTAACAATTTCCTAGGACCTTCATCTCATTGCAAGCATTCTGGAAATAAATCATAATATGAAAACGGATTAACGTAGCAAAAGTTATGGTCGATTTGGGATTCAACGACCGCACGAGCATAATGACGACCCTAGGTCTCCAAGTAGTTTTCTTCTACGGTATCTACATCACCCAATGATGAAATTATTTTCCAGGACCTTCGTCTCATTACAAGCTCTCTGGAAACATATTATAATAAGAAAACAAAGTTACGTATCAAAAGTTACGACCAATTTAAGATTTACCGGTTGCGCGAGCATAATCTCGACCCTAGGTCTCCAAGCAGTCTTCCGCCAATCTATGTACATCACCCAATGATTTAAAAATTTCCTAGGACCTTCATCTCATTACAAGCATTCTGGAAACAAATCATAATAAGAAAACGGACTAACGCGGCAAAAGATATGGTGGATTTAGGATTTAACGACCCCGTGGCCATAACGTCGACCCTAGGTCACCAAGTAGTCTTCCGCTATGCTATCAAAATCACCCAATGATATAATAACTTCCAGGCCCTTTGTCTCATTATAAGATTTCTGGAAACATATTATACTAAGAAAATGAAGTTACGTATCAAAAGTTACGGCCGATTTGAAATTTACCAGCTGTGCGAGCATAATCTCGACCTTAGGTCTCCAAGTAGTCTTTCACCAAGCTATCTACATCACCCAACGATTTAACAATTTCCTAGGGCCTTCATCTCAATTGAAAATTTTTGAATACAAATATTATTAAGAAAACAGAGTAACATAACAAAAGATATGTTGGATTTAGAATTTAACGACCGTGCAAGCACAACGACGACCCCAGGTCTCCAAGTACTCTTCCTCGATGCTATCTGCATCATCCAATGATGTAATAAATTTCCAGGGCATTCATCTTATTACAAGCTTTCCAGAAAGATATTATAGTGAAAAAAGGGAGTTACGTGGCAAAAGTTATGTTTGATTCAAAATTTAAGGACCGTGCAGGCATAACGACACCCCTTGGTCGTAAGTAGTCTTGTGCTATGCTATCTATATCATCTAATAGTGTAATAATTTTCCTAGGCCTTCGTCTCATTACAACCTTTCGTTAAACCAATTATAATAAGAAAACGGAGTTACGCAGCAAAGGTTATGGTCGATTTAAGATTTAACGACCGCGCGAGCATAACGACGACCCTAGGTCTCCAAGAAGTCTTCCACTATGCTCTCTACATAACCCAATGATGTAGTAATTTTCCAAGGCCCTCGTCTCATTACAGGCTTTCCGGAAACATATCATAATAAGAAAGCTGAATTATGTAGTCAAAGTTATGGTCGATTTAAGATTTAACGACTGCGCGGGCATAACGACGACCCTAGGTCTCCAAGTAGTCTTCCGCTATGCTATCTACATTACCCAATGATGAAATTATTTTCCAGGACCTTCGTCTCACTACAAGTTTTTTAGAAATATAATATAATAAGAAAACAAAAGTTACGTATCAAAAGTTACGGCCGATTTAATATTTATCGACCGCGCGAGCATAATCTCGACCCTAGGTCTCCAAGCAGTCGTTCACCAAGCTATCTACATCACCCAATGATTTAACAATTTCCTAGGGTCTTCATCTCATTACTAGCTTTTTGGAAACAAATCATAATAAGAAAATGGAGCAACGTAGCAAAAGATATGGTAGATTTAGGATTTAACGACCGCGCAGGCATAACGTCGACCCTAGGTCACCAAATAGTCTTCCGCTATGCTAACGACATCACCCAATGATGTAATAATTTCCAGGGCCTTCTTCTCATTACCTATTTTCTGGAAACATATTATGATAATAAAACGAAGTTACTATCAAAAGTTACGATCGATTTACGATTTTCCGGCCGCGTGAGCATAACCTCAACCCTAGGTCTCCAAGTAGTCTTCCACTGTGGTATCTACATCACCCAATAATGAAATTATTTTCCAGGGCCTTCATCTCATTACAAGCTTTCTGGAAACATATTATAATAAGAAAACGAAGCTACGCATCAAAAGTTACGACCGCTTTAAGATTTACCGGCCGCGCGAGCATAATCTCGACCCTAGGTCTCCAAGCAGTCTTTCGCCAAGCTATCTACATCACCCAGTGATTTAACAATTTCCTAGGGCCTTCATCTTATTACAATATTTTTGGAAACAAATCATAATATGAAAATAGAGTAACGTAGGAAAAGTTATGGTCGATTTGAGATTCAACGACTACGCGGGCATAATGGCGACCCCTAGGTCTCCAAGAAGTCTTCTGCTATGGTATCTACATCACCCAATGATGACATTATTTTCGAGGGCCTTCGTCTCATTACAAACTTTTTGGAAACATATTATAATAAGAAAACGAAGTTACGTATCAAAAGTTACGGCTGATTTAAGATTTACCGGCCGCGTGAACATAATCTCGACCCTAGGTCTCCAAGTAGTCCTTTGCCAAGCTATCTACATCACCCAATGATTTAACAATTTGCTAGGGTCTTCATCTCATTACAACCTTTTGGAAACAAATCATAATAAGAAAACGGAGTAACGTAGCAAAAGTTATGTTAGATTTAGGATTTAACGAGCATGCGGGGACAACAACAACCCTAGGTCTCCAAGTAGTCTTCCGCGATGCTATCTGCATCACCCAATGACGTAATAGATTCCGAGTGCATTCATCTTATTACAAGCTTTCCAGAAAGATATTATAGTGAAAAAAGGGAGTTACGTAGCAAAAGTTAAGTTCGATTCAAAATTTAAGGACGGCACAGGCATAGCGACGCCTCTTGGTCGCAAGTAGCCTTGTGCTATGCTATCTATATCATCTAATAGTGTGATAGTCTTCCTAGGCCATCGTCTCATTGCAACCTTTCCAGAAACCAATTATAATAAGAAAACGGAGTTACGTAGCGAAGGTTATGGCCGATTTAAAATTTAACGACCGAACGAGCATAACGACGACCCAAGTTCTCCAAGAAGTCTTTCGCTATGCTCTCTACATAACCCAATGTTATAATAATTTTCCAAGGCCCTCGTGTTATTATTAGCTTTCTGAAAACATATGGTAATAAGAAAATTGAGTAACGTAGTCAAAGTTACGGTCGATTCAAGATTTAACGACAGCGCGGGTATAACGACGACCCTAGGTCTAGAAATAGTCTTCTGCTATGCTGAATACATAACCCAATGATGAAATAATTTTCCAGTGCCTTCTTCTCATTATAATCTTTCTGGAAACATATTATAATAAGGAACTGAAGTTACGTATCAAAAGTTACGACTGATTTAAGATTTACCGACCGTGCGAGTAAATCCTCGACCCTAGGTCTCCAAGCTGTATTCCGCCAAGCTATCTACATCACCCAATGATTTAACAATTTCCTAGGGCCTTCATCTCATAACAAGCTTTCTGGAAACAAATCATAATAAGAGAACGGAGTAACGTAGCAAAAGTTACGGTCGATTTGGGATTTAACGACCGCGGAGTCATAACGACGACTCTAGGTCTCCAAGTAGTCTTTCGCTATGCTATCTGCATCACCTAATGATGTAATAAATTTCCAGTGCATTCATCTTATTACAAGCTTTCCAAAAAGATATTATAGTGAGAAAAGGGAGTTACATAACAAAAGTTATGTCCGATTCAAAATTTAAGGACCGCGCAGGCATAACGACGCCCCTTGGTTGCAAGTAGTCTTGTGCTATGCTATCTATATCATCTAATAGTGAAATAATTTTCCTAGGCCTTCGTCTCATTACAACCTTTCCAGAAACCTATTATAATAAGAAAACGGAGTTACGTAGCAAAGGTTATGGCCGATTTAAGATTTGAAGACCGCGCGAGCATAACGATGACCCTTGGTCTCCAAGAATTCTTCTGCTATGCTCTCTACATAACCCAATGATGTAATAATTTTCCAACGCCCTCGTCTCATTACAGGCTTTCTAGAAACACATCATGATAAGAAAACTGAGTTATGTAGAAAAAGTTATGGTTGATTTAAGATTTTAACGACTGCGCGAGTATAACGATGACCCTAGGTCTTGAAATAGTCTTGTGCTTTGCTATCTACATAACCCAATGATTAAATAATTTTCCACGGCCTGCTTCTCATTACAAGTTTTCTGAAAACATATTATAATAAGAAAACGAAGTTACGTATCAAAAGTTACGGCCGATTTAAGATTTTCTGGCCGCACGAACATAACCTCGACCCTAGCTCTCCAGGCCGTCTTTCACCAAGCTATCTACATCACCCAATGATTTAACAATTTCCTAGGGCCTTCATCTCACTATAAGATTTCTAGAAACAAATCATATTAAGAAAACAGAGTAACGTAGCAAAAGATATGTTGGATTTAGGATTTAACGACCGTGCGGGCACAACGACGACCCTAGGTCTCCAACTAGTCTTCCGTGATGCTATCCGCATCACTCGATGATGTAATAAATTTCCAGTGCCTTCATCTTATTACAAGTTTTCCAGAATGATATTATAGTGAGAAAAGGAAGTCACTTAGCAAAATTTATGTCCGATTCAAAATTTAAGGACCGCATAGGCATAACGACGCCCCTTGGTCGCAAGTAGTCTTGTGCTATGCTATCTATACCATCTAATAGTATGATAATTTTCCTAGGCCTTTGTCTCATTACAACCTTTCCCGAAACCTATTATAATAAGAAAACGGAGTTACGTTGCAAAGGTTATGGCCGATTTAAGATTTAAAGACTACGCGAGCATAGCGACGACCCTAGGTCTCCAAGAAATCTTCAGCTATGCTCTTTACATAACCCAATGATGTAATAATTTTCCAAGGCCCTCATCTCATTACAGGCTTTCCGGAAACATATCATAATAAGAAAACTGAGTTACGTAGGCATAGTTATGGTTAAGTTAAGATTTTAATGACTACACGGGCTTAACGATGACCGTAGGTCTTGAAATAGTCTTTTGCTATGCTATCTACATAACCCATTGATGAAATAATTTTCCAATGCCTACTTCTCATTACAAGCTTTCTAGAAACATACTGTAATAAGAAAACGAAGTTATGTATCCAAAGTTACGGCCGATTTAAGATTTATCGACCGCGCGAGCATAACCTCGACGCTAGGTCTCCAAGCAGTCTTCCGCCAAGCTATCCACTTCACCCAACGATTTAACAATTTCCTAGAGCCTTAATCTCATGACAAGCTTTCTGGAAACAAATCATAATAAGAAAACGGAGTAACGTAGCAAAATTTATGATCGATTTGGAATTTAACAGCCGCATAGGTAAAACGACGACCCTAGGTCTCGAAGTTATCTTTTGCTCTGCTATCTACATCACCCAATGATGAAATTATTTTCCAGGGCCTTCGTCTCGTTACAATTTTTCTAGAAACATATTATAATAAGATAACAAACTTACGTATCAAAAGTTACGACCAATTTAAGATTCACCAGCCGCATGACCATAATCACGACCCTAGGTCTCTAAGCAATCTTTCGCCAAGCTATCTACATCACCCAATGATTTAACAATTTCCTAGGATCTTCATCTCATTATAAGATTTTTGGAAACTAATCATAATAAGAAAATGGAGTAACGTAACAAAAGATATTGTGGATTTAGGATTTAACGATCACGCGGGCATAACATCGACCGACCCAAGGTCACCAAGTAGTCTTCTGCTATGCTATCTACATCACCCAATGATGTTATAATTTTCCATGGCCTTTATCACATTATAAGCTTTCCGGAAAAATATTACGTATCAAAAGTTACGGTCGATTGAAGACTTTCCGGCCACACGAGCATAACCTCGACCCTATGTCTCCAAGTAGTCTTTCGCCAAGCTATCTACATCACCCAATGATTTAACAATTTCCTAGGGCCTTCATCTCATTACAAGATTTCTAAAAACAAATCATACTAAGAAAACGGAGTAACGTAGCAAAAGATATGTTGGATTTAGGATTTAACGATCGCGCGGGCACAACGACGACCCTAGGTCTCCAAGTAGTATTCCGCGATGCTATTTGCATCACCCAAGGATGTAATAAATTTCCAAGGCATTCATCTTATTACAAGCTTTCAGAGAGATATTATAGTGAGAAAATGGAGTTACGCAGCAAAAGTTATGTCCGATTCAAAATTTAAGGACCGCGCAGGCATAAGACGCCCCTTGGTCGCAAATAGTCTTGTGCTATGCTATTTATATCATCTAATAGTGTAATAATTTTCCTATGCCTTTGTCTCATTACAACCTTTCTAGAAACCTATTATAATGTGAAAACGGAGTTACGCCGCAAAGGTTATGGCCGATTTAGAATTCAACGACTGCGCGAGCATAACGATGACCCTAGGTCTCCAAGAAGTCTTCCGCTATGCTTTCTACATAACCCAATGTTGTAATAATTTTCCAAGGCTCTTGTCTCATTATAGGCTTTCCGGAAGCATATCATAATAAGAAAACTGAGTTACGTAGTCAAAGTTAAGGTCGATTTAAGATTTAACGATTGTGCAGACATAACGACAACCCTAGGTCTCAAAATAGTCTTCTGCTATGCTATCTATATAACCCAATGATGAAATAATTTTCCATTGCCTTGTTCTTATTACAAGCTTTCTGGAAACATATTACAATAAGAGAACTAAGTTAAGTGTCAAAAGTTATGGCCGATTTAAGATTTACCGACCGCGCGAGCATAACCTTGACCCTAGGTCTCCAAGCAGTCTTCCGCCAAGCTATCTACATCGCTTAATGATTTAACAATTTCCTAGGGCCTTCATCTCATTACGAGCTTTCTAGAAACAAATCATAATAAGAAAAACGGAGTAACGTAGCACAAGATGCAGTGGATTTAGGATTTAACGGCCGTGCGGGCATAACGACGACGCTAGGTCGCCAAGTAGTCTTCCGCTATGCTATTTACAACACCTAATGGTGAAATAATTTTTTAGGGCCTTCGTCTCATTACATGCTTTCTGGAAACATGTTATAATAAGAAAACGAAGTTACGTATCAAAAGTTATGGCTGACTTAAGATTTATCGACTGCGCAGCATAATGTTGACTCTAGGTCTCCAAGTAGTCTTCCGCTAAGCTGTCTACGTCATCCAATGATTTAACATTTTCCTAGGGTTTTCATCTCATTTTAAACCTTCCCGAAACAGATCATATAAGAAAATGGAGTTTCGCAGCAAAAGTTAGGGCCAATTTAAGATTTAACGACTGCGGGGGCATAACGACGACCCTAGGTCTCCAAGTAGTCCTTCGCCAAGCTATCTACATCACCAAATGATTTAACAATTTCCTACGGTCTTCATCTCATTACAATGTTTTTTGGAAACAAATCATAACAAAAAAATAGAGTACCATAGCAAAAGATATGGTGGATTGAGGATTTAACGACCGCACGGGCATAACGTCGACCCTAGGTCTCCAAGTAGTCTTCCGCTATGCTATCGACATCACCCAATGATGTAATAATTTTCCAGTGCCTTCGTCTTATTACATGCTTTCTGGAAACATATTATGATAGGACAACGAAGTTACATATCAAAAGTTACGGCCGAGTTACATATCATAACCTCGATCCTAGGTCTCCAAGCAGTCTTTCACCAAGCTATCTACATCACCCAATGATTTAAAAATTTCCTTGGGCCCTCAACTCATTACAAGATTTCTGGAAACAAATAATATTAAGAAAACGGAGTAACATAGCCAAAGATATGTTGGATTTAAGATTTAACGACCGCGCGGGCACAACGACGACCCTAGGTCTCCAAATAGTCTTCCGCTATGCTATCTACATCACCCAATGATGAAATTATTTTCCAGGGCCTTCGTCTTATTTCAAGCTTTCTGGAAACATATTATAATAAGAAAACGACTTACGTATCAAAAGTTACGGCTGATTTAAGATTTATCGACCGTGCGAGCATAACCTCGACCCTAGATCTCCAAGCAGTCTTTCGCCACGCTATCTACATCACCCAAAATTTAACAATTTCCTACGGTCTTCATCTCATTACAAGCTTTTTGGATACAAATCATAGTAAGAAAACAGAGTAACGTAGCAAAAGATATGGTGGATTGAGGATTTAATGACCGCGCGGGCATAACGTCGACCCTAGGTCACCAAATAGTCTTCCGCTATCCTATCGACATCACCCAATGATGTATGATAAGAAAATGAAGTTAGGATCGATTTAAGATTTTTTGCTCTGGGAGCTTAACCTTGACCCTAGATCTCCAAGCAGTCTTTTGCCAACCTATCTACATCACCCAATGATTTGAAAATTTCCTAGGGCCTTCATCTCTTTACAAGATTTCTGGAAACAAATCATGTTAAGAAAACGGAGTAACGTAGCAAAAGATATGTTGGATTTAGAATTTAACGATCGCTCATGCACAACGATGACCCTTGGTCTCCAACAAGTCTTTCGTGATGCTATCTGCATCACCAAATGATGTAATAAATTCCTAGTGCATTCATCTTATTACAAGCTTTCGAGAAAGATATTATAGTGAAAAAAAGGAGTTACGTAGCAAAGTTATGTCCGATTCAAAATTTAAGGACCGCGCAGGAATAACGACGCCCCTTGGTCGCATGTAGTCTTGTGCAATGCTATCTATAACATCTAATAGTGTAATAATTTTCCTAGGCCTTCGTGTCATTACAACCTTCCCAGAAACCTATTATAATAAGAAAACGGAGTTACGTAGCAAAGGTTATGGCCGATTTAAGATTTAACGACCGCGCGAGCATAACGACGACCCTAAGTCTCCAAGTAGTCTTCCGCGATGCTATCTGCATCACCCAATGATGTAATAAACTTCCAATGCATTCATCTTATTACCAGCTTTCCAGAATGATATTATAGTGAAAAAAGGGAGTTACGTAGCAAAAGTTATGTCCGACTCAAAATTTAAGGACCACGCAAGCATAACGACGCCCTTGGTCGCAAGTAGTCTTGTGCAATGCTATCTATACCATCTAATAGTGTAATAATTTTCCTAGGCCTTCGTCTCATTACAACCTTTCCCGAAACCTATTATAATAAGAAAACGAAGTTACGTAGAGAAGGTTATGGCCGATTTAAGATTTAAAGCCCGTGCGAGCATAACGACAACCCTAGGTCTCCAAGAATTCTTCAGCTATGCTCTCTACATAACCTGATGATGTGATAATTTTCCAAGGCTCTCGTCTCATTACAAGCTTTCCAGAAACATATCATAGTAAGAAAACTGAGTTACATAGTCATAGTTATGGTTGATTTAAGATTTTAACGACTGCGCGGGCATAACGATGGCCCTAGGTCTCGAAATAGTCTTCTGCTATGCTATCTACATAACCCAATGATGAAATAATTTTCCAGTGCCTACTTCTCATTACAAGCTTTCTAGAAACATACTATAATAAGAAAACGAAGTTACCTATCCAAAGTTACGGCCAATTTAAGATTTACCAACCGCACGAGCATAACCTCGACGCTAGGTCTCCAAGCAGTCTTCCGCCAAGCTATCTACATCACCCAATGATTTAACAAATTTCCTAGGGCCTTCATCTCATTACAAGCTTTCTGGAAACAAATCATAATAAGAAAACAGAGTAACGTAGCAAAAGTTATGGTCGATTTTGGATTTAACGATTGCGCGGACATAACGACGACCCTAGGTCTCCAAGTAGTCTTCCGCTATGCTATCTACATCACCTAATGATGAAATTATTTTCCAGGGCCTTCGTCTCATTACAAGCTTTTTGGAAACATATTATAATAAGAAAACGAAGCTACGTATCAAACGTTACGGCCGATTTAAGATTTTCCGACCGCGCGAGCATAACCTCGACCCTAGGTCTCCAAGTAGTCTTTCGCCAAGCTATCTACATCACCCAATGATTTAACAATTTCCTAGGGCCTTCATCTCATTACAAGATTTTTGGAAACAAATCATATTAGGAAAACAGAGTAATGTAGCGAAAGATATGTTGGATTTTGGATTTAACGACCGCGCGGGCACAACGACGACCCTAGGTCTCCAAGTAGTCTTCCCCGATGCTATCTGCATCACCCAATGATGTAATAAATTTCCAGGGCATTCGTCTTATTACAAGCTTTCCAGAAAGATATTATAGTGAAAAAAGGGAGTTACGTAGCAAAAGTTATGTCCGATTCAAAATTTAAGGACCGTGCTTGTTCTTGCTAAATTACCTCACTCACAAATATGGATTTTGATTAAGTGATTCAAGTGAGGAAAATTTAGACAAATTTCCCCCAAGTGCAAGGTGTGGTTGTAGCGTAAAATACTGGTGAATACCAAGTTAATTTCTGCAGGGACCTAAGGAGCAAATATGTGGTTGATTCTCTTGGCTTAAATTGGCAAAAACATGACTCATATAAATTGAAAACAAAATGAAAATCTAATTTGGTAATGTTGATGGTTTTGGAAATATGAGTTAAATTTGACTAAAATTTGATATT
>QLOD02166476.1:0-12505 GCA_003260245.2 Sideroxylon spinosum
TAAATATAATTTGGTGTGTAAGTAGCTCAAATTTAAATTTGTAAAGCAACCTACATGAAAAACTGGAAAAATAACTTTAAAACATAGAAATCACTAATCTGAAGAGATTGTTCATATAATGTTTAATATAAATATAAAATTTTAATATTTATTATAAATATTATCACTTTTTTTTAAAATATTAATTTAAAAACTTTTATATATGAAAAGTATGTAAATATTTATGGCAAGAGTAAGACAATATGTTTTCATATGAAATAACGGAAAAGACAAGCAAAGTAAAGAGAAAAGGAAAAAAAAAATAATCCTAGCCATTGAGCAAATCCAATGATTAAAAATATCAAAAATTTAAAATTTAAAATTTTCTTTTTATATAAATGACACAAAGAGTATAAAAATATACGTATTTAAAAATTGAATACTTTTATATACAAAAAGCATTCAAAAAAAATATGGGAAGAGTGAGGGATTATGTTTTCAGTAAAGTGATCGAAAAGAAAACCAAAGTGGAGAGAAAAATAAGTAATCTTAACCATTGAATAAGTCTAACGGTTAAAAATATAAAAATGTCAAATCAATGAGCTATTTGTTATATAGATGTTGAAATCTTGTATTTCTTTGTGTTGAATCTGATGTTGTAAAAACATACTATTAAGATGTTTAGATGTTTATATATGATTACTTATTGGGCTTGTGGATTGGATTGGAGATTTGGGGTGTTTTTGACTCATGGTTTTATTAAAAATGTACCCATGAAATTAGGTGTTGGTTACTACCATTCGGATGACGTTTGCTTGGCTCCTGCTGAAATTTTGAAAAAATAAATTAATTTTTGAGTTTTAAAAACATTTTTTGTTTCCAAAACCATTGGTTATTAATGTTTAACATGATTGAGTATATCGTATGAATGAGTGACTACACTTGGAAAGTGTAATTATAAACTCCATAACTTAGAATTAGAAGCATGCATTATTTAATAAATTTACAAGTTTTATTAATCTTTATCACTCATTTATTTTATTCTCTTCAATGTAGGAAGGAAGAGGAAATAATTGTGATTAGCAGTGATAAAGATGAGAAAAACAACAACAACGAGCCCTTGGTGTCCACAAAAGAGCCCCATTTCAGATTAGAGCAAGAATAAGGAGAGAAAAAAAAAGTAGGAAGTCGGAGTAGGGACGGTCCGGACCATCTCCCAGCCGGTCCGGACCACTTTCTAGCCGGTCCGGACCACTACATCACAAATTGAAGAAATCAACACACTATGGTCCGGACTGTAGCCACGGGTGGTCCGGACCATTGGGTACTTTAGGGCACCGTTTTTATAATTTTTAGGGTTTTGTGAAGGGCTCTATAAGTATAACCTCTTGGGAATTGTTTTGGGAGTTTGTTCCAGCCGTTGTTGAGAGCCTTTTACATACTTTTCATTGCTTTCTTTCACTTTGTTTCGTTTTTTAAGGGATGTTCTTTTGTTTTCTTGGAGTTCTTTTTGGAGGATTTGTTGTTGTTCACATTATCTCGAAGTAAGGAATTTGAATCTTTCTTTTTAATCAATGAATGCAATTTTTTATCTTATTCTTATTTATATTGCTTCCATTATTTTCGATTCCATGTTAGGCTAAAATACTAGTTCTTTATTCAACGAATTAAGGAAGGGTGGATGATTATAAACTTTGTGATGTGCGTACACTTACAGGTATCGTGTGAAAACGTATACGTAGAAATCTACGCTTTTTTAGATTTAATTTCATTAATTTCAAAAACCTTAGAAGACAAAAATTGATCATATTCTCTGAAATCACTGATAAGGATTTTTTGAATCTTAAAACCTCTCTCTTATATTTTTGAGATGAATACTTTAAGTCTAAAACCCTAATAATATTGAAAGAATCTCTTCCGGTTTTATAATCCTAAACGTGAGTTTAAAACTAAGTTGAGGAGAATCTTATATTCTTTCACGAGAATATATTTCCTATCTATTTTTCCTTTACGTAAAACGTAGATTGTGTATTAAAAGCACATCACATTGGGAAATAATCAATCCACCCGGAATTGAAAGTTGAATCAAGAAGTTTTTCCATTAATTGAATTATATCTTTTAATTTCAGTTATTTATTGCATTTGAATTCTGAATTTCTATATTTTGGTTAGATCAAGTTTAATTGAGTAGTTTACATTCTATTTATAATTTTAAATCAATCCAAAACCCTTAAACACTTCAAATTGCTACTTTTGAACTATGTAGTGAATTTTCTTTTATCTTTGGAAACTTAGAAATTAAACAGTAGGTTCCTTATGGATTCGGCCTCATTCTCATCGAGTTAAAACTACACTGCATACCATTGCACTTACAAGTATTTTATAGATGCAATTTCTAGAGGTAGTCAAGTTTTTGGCGCTATTGTCGGGGACCCTTAGATTAGTTTTAAGTTACTTTAGTTAAAGTTTATTTCCTAACTTTTAAAAAAAAAGTATATTTATTTTCAATTTTTATTTATGTTACTTTTGCAAAGTGATCTCACGAAAAGAATTTATAAATTGGAAAAAAAGATCGAATCTTTGGAAATCTGAATTCAAAAAGAATAAGAACAACTTGAGCTTTTTGAAACGTTTGAGCAAAGAAAGGTATTCCATGGAAATCTTATTGATTTAGAATTGAATTTAAAGATTTGCAATAGAGAATCAAAATATTTTCAAAAAGAACTTTTGAAAATAGCTTTTTTATTTTTTTTTAATTTCCTAAAATTCCATTTTTTGTTTATCTAGTTTATGAGTGCTTGGAATCGTGGGGAAGACGGTAGATTAATACGTCCTGAAAATCTCAATATTTCTTTTGACATCAAAAGTTTCCTTGTAGACGTTCTCATATCATTTACTTCTACTCCTTCAGTAGAAAATGGCAGGAAATAATCAACCTATTATTCTTAGACGTTCGATGAGGGACATACTTAAACAAGATAGGCATGCACCTGAATCTTTATAGTATGGCCTAAAAATCAAAGACCCTTTAATTTTACACTTGGGATGTCCAACTTCTGCCAACCTTTCTTGGTATGGAATCTGAGAATCCTCACGAATACTTAACTAGGTTTAGGAATATCTGTGTGACTTTTAAAGGCCAAAACTACGCCATAGATCTAGTATTCCTAAAACTATTTTCTTTCTCTCTTAAGGATAAAGCCACTAGATGATTTGAGCTTTTGCAACCAAATTCTATTTATTCTTAAGAAGAAATGCAATCTAAATATCTTAAGAAATATTTCCCTTCAAATAGGACTGATGTCATTCAACACGAAATTTTGAATTTTGCTTCTGAAACTAGTGAAACCTTTTATCAATGCTACAAAAGATTCAAAACGCTTTTACATTCTTGTCCGCACCATGGATTCAAAGTCTGGTGTCTAGCTAGTATCTTTTATGGATCCTTAACACCTCAACTTAAACAATTTGTAGAAACAATGGGCAATGGTCAGTTCAACGATAAAACCTCTAAGGAAGCTTATGAATATTTTAAATTTCTAGCTAAGAATGCACAAACTTGGGATACTATAGGATCCCAGAATTCCCAATTTTCTATTGTAAAACCTACCAAGGGGATACACCAATTGAGTGAATCCGATGATCTAAAGGCAAAAATAGCAACACTATCACGGGAAATTGAAACCTTGAAAATCAAAAAGGAAACACCAACTGTCAAATAACCTATAGCAAGCATCTACTGCCTTATGTGTGATAGCCAAGCACATAAAACTGATGACTGTCCAACCATCCCAGTTTGTTAAGAAGTGGTTCAAAGCCAACAAACTAGCAAAATGCCTATCAATGCCATAAATCAATTCCGTCCACCATATCAGGGACAAAATTAAGGGGGAAATCCATTTTCTGAAACCTTTAATCTGGGCTGGAGGAATCATCCTAACTTTGGATGGAGAAATATTGGAGCATCAATGCCTCAGCAGTTTCATTCTGCCTCTACCTATTCCACAAATTCCTACCCATAATCTAGGACCGTCTCAGAACATGAGACCATATTTAAATACATAATTTTCTTTTTAATAAGCGGTCCACTGAAGAGACTCTTCAGCAATTCATGGCTACACAATCTACACTAGTGGCCCAAAATAATCGAGTAATGGATGATATAAAAAGACAACTAACTCTTATAACCCAAACACTAAGTAATCAACAGAAAGGTCAGTTGCCTACTCAACTACATCCAAATCCATCTGCTCAAGTAAACCAAGCTGAAGGATCTTCCAATGCTTAAAATAAATGTTGAACAAATTCAAGCTGTCACGATGCTTAGGAATGGTAAAGTAATAGACAAAACCATTAATCCTAGGATGGTTGAGCCCGGGAAAGAGTTGGAACCTAAGCAGACAATGGAAGATCAAATTCAGACAGAAGAGCAAGTGACATTAAACGAGAATAAGAAAGCACAGGAAAAAGATATAGGAGAAGGGAAGGAAAAAGAAATTGAAAAAAAGTAGAGATTACTTCAAGGGAATATGTTCCCAAACCACGTTCCCTTAAAGATTCCTAAAATCAAAGAGAGATGCTCAAGCTATAGAAATGTTAGAGGATTTCAAGTAAGTTAAAATCAACATACCTCTAATTGATGCAATTAAATGAATTCCTACATATGTCAAACTCTTAAAAGAATTATGCACAGTGAAAAGAAGGCTAAATGTGAAAAAGAAAGCCTTTCGAACTAAACAAGCCAGTGCTACACTTCATGGTCATATATCACCTAAGTATAAGAATCTTAGATGTCCTACTATTTTATGCCACATAGGGGATTATTATATAAGCCGAGCACTACTTGATTTAGGGGCAAGTGTAAATTTACTTCCATACTTAATTTATGAGCAATTGGGTTTGGGAGAAATAAAGTCTACTCGTTTGACACTTCAACTTGCTGATAGATCTGTTAAAGTTCCACGAGGAATAGTTGAGAATGTGTTAGTTAAGGTAGAGAATTTTTGTTTCCTAATTGATTTCATTATACTGGATACACAGCCCTTGACTAATATTTCTGCTCTAAACTCGACACCTGTTATATTAGGTAGACTATTCTGTACTACTTCAAATGCACTTATCAATTGTAGGAATGGGTCAATGAAAACGTCCTTTGGAAATATTGAATTTGAGACTAACATTTTCCATATAAGTAAACAACCAAATGAATAACTTGATATGCAAGAGGTAGATTTTATAGAAACTATAGTACAGAATTATGTAGATTAGGAATTTTGAGAGGATCCATTAGAGAGAGCCATTTCGATTAGTGAGAAAAATCTAACTTTTTCAAACCAACTAGTAGGGATGAAAGAATTTATGGCTAGTTAGAAGTGAGTCTTATAATGTCTGCGGGAAAATGGATACCAAATTTTGAACCTTTGGGACCAATGTTAAATAAAGCTGAATCCTCTGAGTCGAAAGCTCCATAACCTGATAGGAACCCTCTTCCCAGTAACTTAAAGTGTGCATTTTTAGGTGAAAATGAAACTACCCAGTAGTCATATCCTCTGAGCTGACATCTATCAAGAGAGTAAACTAGTTAAGCTTCTACAAAGTTACAAGAAAGATTTAGGTTGGTCAGTGGTAGAGTTAACTAGTATTACTCCACTTCTCTGCACACACCAAATATATTTAGAAGATGATGCCAAACCAGTTAAACAAATGTAAAATAAACTCAATCCGAATATGAAAGAAATAGTAAGAGCTGAAGTATTAAAATTACTTGATGTAGGAATCACATACCCAATATCTAAATCTAAATGAGTAAGCCCTACATAGGTAGTTCCAAAGAAATCAGGTGTTACTATTCAGAATGAGAATAATGAGTGGTTCCAACTCGAATTAAGATTGGTTGGAGAGTATGCATTGATTATAGAAAGCTCAATGCTGTGACAAGGAAAGACCATTTCCCTCTTCCATTTCTAGATCAAGTTTCGGAAAGAGTAGCTGGGCATGCATATTACTATTTCTTAGACGGTTATTTGGGCTATAATCAAATCGATGTTGCTTTAGAGGATCAAGCTAAAACTACTTTTGTTTCTTTTTTTGGCACATTTGTTTATAAAAGAATGCACTTTGGCCTTTGAAATGCTCCCGCTACTTTTCAACGCTGCATGATCAACATTTTTAGTGAAATGGTACAAGCAATTGTGGAAGTCTTTATGGATGATTTCTCTGTTTATGGTGATTTCTTTGATCAGTGTTCAGAGAATCTTAATCTAGTATTAACTTGGTGTGAGGAGAAGAACCTAGTGCTTAATTGGGAGAAAATTCCATTTCATGGTGACTGAAGGCATAGTCTTATGTCACATTGTTTCCAAAGAGGGCATTCAAGTTGATCAAGCTAAGGTAGAGTCAATTCAAAAACTTCCCACCCCATAATCTATTAAGGACATTCACTCATTCTCAGGCCACGCTGGATTTTATTAGTGTTTCATTCAATCAAGTTTCAAAACCCTTGTGTCATTTACTAACACAAGAGGCATCTTTTAAATGGACACCGCAATGTCAAGAGGCCCTTGAAAAACTTAAACTTGTTTAACTACAACATATATTCTTCAATCTCCTGATTGGTCACTTCCTTTCAAACTCATGTACGATGCAAGTGACTATGCTATTGGTGCTGTGTTAGGGCAAAGAAATGACAAAAAAGCAGACGTTATTTATTATGTCAGTAGAACCTTAACTGATGCTTAGCAAAATTACACGACAATTGAAAAAGAAATGTTAGCAGAGTTCTTTGCCCATGCAAAATTTCGCTCCTATCTCATTGGTTCAACAGTTATAGTATATACTAATCACTCTGCGTTGAAATATCTATTGACCAACTCAGAAAAAAACCAAGGTTAATACTTTGGATTCTATTATTACGAGCATTTGACCTTCAAACCAGAGACTAAAAAAAAAAGGAGTTGAAAATGCGGTAGCCGATCACCTACCACGTTTACCAATGGAAGCTTATTCAAAAGATGAAATTCAAATAAATGATATCTTCCTGGATGTTCCTCAATGTATCTGTAATAACGGCATCCACACCTGGATGGTTTGCTAATATTGCCAACTATTTAGTGAGTGGAAAGATCCCAGATGAATGGAATCTTAAGGATAGATGGAAATTTTTGAGAAACGTCCGAGTTTTCTTATGGGATTACCCTAATTTATTTCAATATTTCCAAAACCAAGTAATTCGGCGTTGTGTGTCTAATTGGGAAGTCCAAGGCATAATAGAATTCTATCACTCCAAGCTTGTGGTGGCCATTTTTCCATAAGCAAAGTTGCTTCCAAAATTCTACAATGTGGATTTTATTGGCCTAGTCTATTTAAAGATGTTCATCAATTCTATACCACATGTGATAGATGTAAGTGTTTAGGTAGTTTAACCTAGAGAAACATGATGCCTGTTCCCCCTATTATAGTTTTGGAAGTATTTGACTACTGGAAAATAGACTTCATGAGTCCCTTTCTTAGTTCTGTTGGTTTTGAATATATTTTAGTAAGAATAGACTATGTTTCTAAATGGATTGAAGCCATTGTCATTAGGACAAATGATCATAAATTCATGTTGAAATTCCTCCTTGAGAAAATATTCTCACACTTCGGAATGCCCCGAGCAATTATAAGTGATAGAGAAAAACACTTCTGTAATCCGCCAGTAGGTACCTTATTATGTAAATGCAATGTAGTTCACAAGATGGGCACAGCATATCATCCCCAAACAAGTGGCCAAGTAGAATTGGCTAACAGGGAAATTAAACAAATTCTAGAAAAAAACTGTCAACCCAAACCATAAGGATTGGTTATTACGATTGATTGGCTCCCTATGGGCTTATCATACTACTTACAAAACAACTTTAGGGATGTCTCCATATCGGTTAGTTTATGGAAAGCCATGTCATTTACCCGTTGAATTAGAATATAAAGCCTATTAGGCCATTAAACAATTCAATGTGAATATTGACAAGGTTGAGTTGCATCGAAAACTTCAAATTATAGAAATGGACGAGTTACGAAATGATGCCTTTGAAAATGCCCAAATTTCAAAAGAAAAGATAAAGAGGTTTCATGACCAGAACATCGCTTGTCGTTTATTTCATGAGGGCAAGAAGGTGCTTTTTTATTACTCACGACTTCACATTTTTCTTAGCAAATTGCAATCTAAGTGGATAGGCCCATTCATTGTTAAAAGTGTTTCTAAATACAGTGCTATTGAAATAGAAAATTCAATGAATAAGAACCACTTCAAAGTAAACGGGCACCCGATAAAACATTATTTAGAAAACTTTGTAGGATTGGTAGAAATGTGGGATCTTTTGGATCCCATACCGTATGAATAGTTCAAATTAAAGTGTACATTAGGTGTATACTAATACATAGAATAGTTTATAGCTTCTTTTGACTATTTTTATTTTATTCTCTCCTTTAGTCTTATTCCTAGTTTATTAAAAAAAAAAAAAAAGGAGCAATCTGCCGGTCCAGACCCAGCCGGTCTAGACCTTGCACACCTTTAAAGCAGAAATTCCCCTTTTATTCGGCTGACTCTCCTTTACTCTACCTCACTCTCCACAGCTCTTCTTTTCTCTACACTTCTTCTCCTTCAATCCGATCACCTCCTAAGGTTTGGGTCACTCCATCGCTCTCACGGATTGCTTGATTTCCTCTTCAATCTTCACCATAGTTGGTATGTCTTCAAGCTCCATCCTCTTCAAGCCCAACTATGGTGGTTTCTTTTTATTTCTTGTTTCCATTTAATCTTCTTTTTCTAGTCAGTTTCTAGTTTATTTTCCTTCAATTAAAACCCCTAAATAGCTTTTAATCCTTTCCTTGTTCAATTTACTTCCATAGGAGTGGTTGATTTCTCGAGGAACACAACCCGCGGCTGAAAGGGGCATTTTGGGTCTCTCTCTCTCTCTCTCTAGATTACTATCTTCCAACATTGGTATGTAAAAATTTGTAAATTGTAGACCCGAATGTGTGGTCCCTAAGAGTTTATTTAGCTTAATTCTTTCAAGTTCTTTAGCTCATTTTACTCTTAGTGGGCCACTGACTTTGTGTGAATATAAGGATTGATACTTGACTGATTTTGCTATCAATATTGTCTCTTTTTGATGTAGCAATCATGCCATCACATACTAAGAAAATTGCTCACCGACAAATTGACTCCAAATCTTTTGGTCGTAACTATTTTTGGAAAGAAGAAGCCAAAAAGTATGATGATATTTGGGCTTACAAATCGGTGGTAATTGAGCGATTCTGGAAAATCAATCAATTTAAAGGTGAGGATTTCATATTACACCAACATTTCGAGGGCGGACAATGGTTAGGCGTGACATGATTTCACTCTAGTTGTGTGGTGGACACTATTGGAGAATGTTTTGCCAATGTAAAAGAAAATTCCATAATTAGGAGAACAAACCAAAGAAGAATAATTAGTTGGGTTTAGGGGGTTGAGATTGTGCTCACACTAAGTGATTTCTCAAAAGTTTTCCAACTACCCTACATTGAAGACTCGAAATTTTCTTATCCAGCTGAGGGTACACCACCACTATCCATCATTTCTAGAGAGGTATTGTTAGAGGGCAATGAATGGACTAGGAAATATTGGAAGCCAAGTTCCATTTTGAATGACAAATATTGGGCGTTACACATGTTTTCCTACACCAACCTCCTCTCACAAAGTAGACATACTGATTATACCTCTCTTCAAGCCCAATTGATTTATGTAACTGGAACAGGCATGACAATTGATCTTCCCTCATACTTCTGACACCATGTTATATATATTTCTGAGCATCCTGGAGCCCTTACTACATTACTCTTTGGTGGTGCTCTTACCGAAATATTCAGACAAAATGGTGCCCAGATTACAGATGACATGCCTTTGGCTTTAGGATTGAACCCGTTTAACATCATTTCCTATTCTAAGTCTCGGGGTCAAGTAGCTAGAATTAAAAAGAGACAAGTAGAGGCTGATAAGGAAGGGAGTGGGTTTTGGCTCAACCTGACGAGAAAGTAGAACACGTGATAACCAACGCTGAATTAGCTTCATAAATAGGTGCCGTAGCAGAGAAGATAAGTCAAATGGAGAACAATCAAGAGGAGGACCATTAACTCTTACTTCAAATTCAACGGTCTCAATAGACTCAGGATTACCTCCTGTAAAACATATTAGATCATCTTCGTGACTCCTCTCACCCACCTCCACACTGAAGTGTTGTTTTATTTCTTTTACCTTTTGAAATGCTTGTAATATTGATTAGTTTGGGGTTTGGACTTAATACTCGACTTTTTACCCCTAAAACTCTATCACTTGGTTATAACATTTATTTTATACTTTTGGTTTAAGTTATGATTATGTTGATTAGTTGTCTTACATTACGTTAATGGATCATTCTTACATGTTTTTTTTTTTTCCATTATTTCATTTTTCTATTTTATCTTATGATTCTTTTTATTTTCTTTTTCTCTTTGCTTTTTATCTTATGTTTGGCAGCTTTATGGTAATATTTTTATTCCACTCATTATTTATTTTGTTCTAAGACAGGTTCATCATATCTAATCATTTTGACCCATTAGATGAGGAAAATGAATTTGAGATTTATATTGATAATCTTAGTAGAGATGACACGTCAGTGAGTTCCGAGTTTCCCATTGAGGAGTGGCCCGATGAGTGCTTTGAGGAGAATAAATCCTTACCTCTTACTATTATTGTCCCTCCTTTAATTCACATAACCCCTGACCAGTTTCTTGTGGGGGAATGGTAAGATGAGGTTGATTTAGAAATTTTGGTGCGTATGGAGTGGGTGGCGGTATATATATCCGTTGAATGGTCTGATTTAACTAATTATGACACTAACACTGAAACCATCATCTTATCTGATTATTCATCTCACTCGAATGACGATGATATGCCCTCCTTAGAGGATATTCCTGGCTTGGGTAGTGAGATAGAGAAGAACACTGACATTGAGTCTGATTATGGTGAGCTACCCCCGCAAGATTTTCCTTTTATTTGAGGAGGCTATTTGTTCAATTTATGCTGTTTTAGCTTCACTTGATGTTGACATGAGGTATTCTTTTCCTTTACCTTTTGTTCTTTTCTAGTTAATTTCTTTTTGTTTCCTATCTTTGTATTATTTATTTGCTTTGACATCATTAGTCACATCTATTTGCAAGTATTGAATGAATGAAAATGAGAAGGGGAAGGCCCTTATTTATAGATTTTCTAAATTGAACGAAATTTCCACTAGACTAAACAGGCAAAACAAACTGCCCATGTCCTCGGGCAGCCATATTTGCCCAGGCAAATGAGCAAAACTTTTTGCCAAGGCCATTTTACAATCTTTTTTGCCTATTGAGATAGGCAAATATATTTGTTCAAAGCCCTAGGTAGGCATGATTGGAAAACAGACCAGGCAGAACATTCTGTAATTTCAAATAAGAAAAATAATCTTCCATAAAACTTAGGCCAGGCTATGTTTGGTTAGGTCCAAGTTCTACTTTGATAAGTTCGAGCCATTTTAGAAGGTTTTAGATGGTTTACGGGATGTCCAAACACAACCTGGGAATGTTTTTGAGCAAATGAAACCAATTAGGACAAAATACAATTCAATTTGGATTCTTCAAGATCGAGTTAGGTCTGTTTGAAAATTGTTGCTTTGGAACGGGTTGAAATAGAGGAGATGTTACCCAATTCGTTTGCATAACCCTTAGATACACCACCAGGATGGCTACTCCTACCATTTTTGGGTATGAGGAATGTAAAAATGCCATTGGAGAGACTCCAGGACACTTTTATCAATTTGCAAAATATTGATAAATTTTTAAGTTAGGGTTGTGGATGGATCTCTTGGTTAACTTAACAATACCTAGTTATGTCATTAACTCAAAAAACTTACCATCAACATTCGTGTACAATTTAAAGGCATTCTGACTTCGTCTGGATGCGCAAATTATCTCTGGTGCTCTGTTAGCCTCTTTCTTATCGATGTTTAAGTTGATAATGCCCGGATGACCTCTAGAGTGCTATCTTAGAGCGAAGATAGCCTTAAAGAAATATAAAAATACCCAGTACCCAAATCTCATAACAAAATCATAGATATGGTTAATACCTTATCGAACACTTCAACAGTAAACTCATTCACAAACAATTTTTAAAAAGTTCACATCAGTCATTCTACCACTCCAGTGGGTCAAACACCCTTCAAACTAAACATCCAGAGTATATTCTTAGTAGTACTGACCAGATTCCTTCATCCATATTCATTCATCACGCATAACCCATATTTAAGAAACTATGCATGTTATATCAATCGCATTCATTAGATATACATGACTTTATTCCCTAAACAAGACCACACATGGTTACATCCTCCAGTTTAAAATTCCCAAAAACAATTTCAAAATTGAACATCTCATAAATGTGCACACAATAATACACCTTTCAAAGGCACTTAATAGTGATCTTGATGATTATCATAATGAAACT
>QLOD02166486.1:0-12504 GCA_003260245.2 Sideroxylon spinosum
TTCTGCTCTGCTATCTATATCGCCCAATGATGTAATAATTTTCCAGGGCCTTTGTCTTATTGTAGGTTTTCCAGAAATATATTATCAAAAAAAAAAAACTGGAGTTACGTATCAAATGTTATGTCTGATTTAAGATTTACAGACCAGGCGGGGCATAACGACGATCCTAGGTCTCCGAGTAGTCTTACGTTATGCTATCTACATCATCCAATGATTTAACAATTTCCCAGGGCCTTCGCATGACTACAACCTTTTTAGAAACATATCATAATAAGAAAACGGAGTTACGTAGCAAAAGTGATGGCCGATTTAAGATTTAACGACCGCGCGTGCATAACGATAACCCTAGGTCTCCAAGTATTCTTCCGCTATGCTATCTACACCACCAAACTATTTAATAATTTTCCAGGGCCTTCATCTCATCACAAGCTTTCCGGAAACATATTTATTAAGAAAATGGTGTTACGTACCAAAAAGTTATTATCGATTTAATATTTAACCACTACGTGGGCATAAGAACGACCCCCTAGGTCTTCAAGTAGTCTTCCGCTATGTTATCTACATCACCCAATGCTGTAATAATTTTTCAGGGCATTCTTCTTATTACAAGCTTTCCAGAAGTATATTATAGTAAAAAAACGGAGTTATGCAGCAAAAGATTTGTCCAATCCAAAATTTAATCACCGAGCGGGAGTAACGACGCCCCTGGGTTGCTAGTAGTCTTACACTATGCTATCTGCATCATCCAATGGTTTAACAATCTTCTTGGTCCTTCGTATCATTACAAGCTTTCCGGAAATATATTATAGTAAGAAAACGGAGTTGCATAGCAAAAGTCATGGCCGATTTAAGATTTAATGACCGCGCGGGCATAACGACAACCTTAGGTCTCCAAGTAGTCTTCCGCTATGCTATCTACATCACCCAATAATGTTATAATTCTCCAGGGCCTTCGTCGCATTACAAGCTTTCCGGAAACATATCATAATAAGAAAGCGGAGTTATGTAGCAAACGTTATGGCCGATTTAAAATTTAACGACTGCGCAGGCATAACGACAACCCTAGGTCTCGAAGCAGTCTTCCGCTATGCTTTCTGCATCACCCAATGATTTAACAATTTCCTAGGGCCTTTGTCTTATTACAAGCTTTCCGAAAACATATCATAATGAGAAAACGGAGTAACTTCGCAAATCTTATGGCTGATTTAAGATTTAACAACCGCGCGAGCATGACGAAGAAGCTAGGTCTCCAAGTACTCTCCCGTTATGCTCTCTACATGACCTAATGATGTAGTGGTTTCCTAGGGCCTTCATCTCATTACAAGCTTTCCAGAAACATATCATATTAAGAAAACAGAGTTACGTAGAAAAAGTTATGACCGATTTGAGATTTAACGGCCGACCGGGAATAACAACGACCCCAGGTCTCCTAGTAGTCTTCCGCTATGCTATTTACATCACCCAATGATATAATAATTTTCCAAGGCTTCGTCTCATTAGAAGTTATCTAGAAACATATAATATTAAGAAAATGGAGTTACGTAACAAAAGTTATGGCCGACTTAAGATTTTAACTGCCGCCAGGCGTAACAATGACCCTAGGTCTCCAAGTAGTCTTCCGCTATGCTATTTACATCACCCAATGATGTAATAATTTTCCAAGGCCTTTGTCTCACTGAAATCTTTCCAGAAACATATTATAAAAAGAAAACGGAGTTATGTAGCAAAAGATCTATCTGATTTAAGATTTTAGTGGTTGCGCGGGCATAATAACGGTCCCAGGTCTCCAGGTAGCCTTCCGCTATGCTGAATACATCACCTAATGATGGAATAATTTTCCAGAGCGCTTGTCTTATGATAAGCATTCCAAAAAAATAATATAATAAGAAAGTGGAGTTACTTAGAAAATTGTATGGCTGATTTTAGATTTTAACGACCGCACGGGCGTAACAACGATCCCAAGTCTCCAAGTAGTCTTCCGCTATACTGTTTAGATCACCCCATAATGTAATAATTTTACCAGACCTTCGTCTCATTACAAGTTTTCTAGAAACATATTGTAAAAAGAAAACGGAGTTACGTAGCAAAAGTTATGGCCGATTTAATTTTTTAACGGCTGCACAGGAGTAACAATGACCCCAGGTCTCCAAGTAGTCTTCCGCTATGCTATTCATATCCCCTAGTGATGTAATAATTTCCCATGGCCTTTGTCTCATTACATTTTTTCCAGAAACATATTATAATAAGAAAACGGAGCTATGTAGAAAAGTGATGGCCGATTTCAGATTTTTTAATGACTGCGCAGGCATAACGACGACTCCCGGTCTCCAAGTTGTCTTCCGTTATACTATCTACATCACGCAATGATGTAATAATTTTACTTGGCCTTCGTCTCAATATAAACTTTCTAAAAACATATTATGATAAGAAAACAGAGTTACGTATCAAAAGGTTTGGCCGATTTAAGATTTACCGACCACACGGGCGTAACAACGACCCTAGGTCTCCAAGCTATCTTCCGCTATGCTGTCGGACATCACCCAAAGATGTAATAATTTTCCAAGGCCTTCCTCTTATCACAAGCTTTTCGAAAACATATTATAATAAAAAAACGGAGTTACGCAGCAAAAGTTAAGGCCAATTTTAAATTGAACGACCGCACGGGCATAAAGACGACTCCAGGTCTCCTGGTAGTCCTCTGCTAAGCAATTTACATCACCTAATAACGTAATAATTTTCCAAGGCCTTCGTCTCTTTATAAGTTTTTCGAAAACATATTATAGCAAGAAACGGAGTTGCGTATCAAAAGTTATGGCCGATTTAAGATTTTAAGCGCCGCACAGGCGTAACAACTACCCTAGGTCACCAAGTAGTCTTCTGCTATACTATTTACATCACCTAATAATGTTAGAATTTTCCAAGGCCGTTGTCTCTTTACAACCTATCCACAAACATATTATAATAAGAAAACGGAGTTACGTAGCAAAAGTTATGGCTGATTTTAGATTTTAACGACCTCGCGGGCATAACAATAGCCCAAGGTCTCCAAGTAGTCTTCCGCTATGCTGATTATATCACTCAATGATGTAATAATTTTCCATAGCCTTTGTCTTATGATAAGCTTTCTTGAAACACAGTGTAATAAGAAAACGGAGTTACGTAGTAAAAGTTACGTCTGATTTAAGATTTTAGCCACCGTGCAGGCATAACGACCCTAGGTCTCCAAGTAGTCATCCGCTTATACTATATACATCACCCAATGATGTAATAATTTATTAGGGCCTTCGCCTCATTACAAGCTTTCCAAAAACATATTATGAAAATAAAACGGAGTTACGAACCAAAAGTTCATGTCGAATTAAGATTTAACCATCGTGCGGGCATTATGACGACCCCTAGGTCTCCAAGTATTCCTCTATGCTATCTATATCACCCAATGATGTATTAATTTTTTAGGGCATTCGTATTATCACAAGCATTCCAAAAACACACTATAATAAAAAAACGGAGTTATGTAACAAAAGTTATGTCCGATTCAAAGTTTAACGACCGCACGGGCATAACGATGCCCCTAGGTCACCAAGTAGTCTTATGCTAGGCTACCTACATCACCCAGTGAATAAACTATTTCCCAAGGCATTCATATTGTTACAAGCTCTACAGAAACATATAATAATAAGAAAATGGAGTTACGTGTCAAAAGGTATAGCCGATTTAAGATTTATTGCCCGCGCGAGAAAAACAAATATTGTAGATCTTCAAGTAGCCTTCCACTATTCTATCTACATCACCCAATGATGTAACAATTTCCCAGGGTGTTTGTCTCATTAGAAGTTTTTCGAAAACATATCATAATAAGAACACAGAGTCACGTAGCAAAAGTTATGGCCGACTTAAAATTTAACGACGATCCCAGGTCTCCAAGTAGTGTTCTGCTATGCTATCTACATCACCCAATGATGTAATAACTTTTTAGGGCCTTCATCTCATTAAGAGCTTTCTAAAAATATATTATGATAAGAATACGGAGTTACGTATCAAAAGTAACGGGCATAACGACGACCATAAGTCTCCAAGTAGTCTTCCACTATGCTATCTACATCTCCCAATGATGTAACGATATCACATGGCCTTCATCTCATGACAAGATTTTCGGAAATATATCATTATAAGAAAACGGAGTTACGTAGCAAAAGTTATGGCCGATTTAAGATTTAACGACCGCGCGGGCATAATGACGACCCTAGGTCTCCAAGTAGTCTTCCACTATGCTATCTACATTTCCAAACAACGTAATAATTTTAAACGGCATTCGTCTTATTACAAGCTTTCCAGAAACTTATTATAATAAGAAAACAAAGTTATATAGCAAACGTTATGTCCGATTTAATATTTAAAGACCGAGCAGGCATAACGACGCCCTTAGGTCTGCAAATAGTCTCACGCTATGCTATCTGTATCGTCCAATGCTGTAATAATTTTCCGGGGCATTCATCTCAATACAAGTTTCTCAGAAGCATATTATAATAAGAAAATGGAGTTACGTAGCAAAAGTTATGGCCCATTTAAAATTTAACAACCGCGCGGGCATAATGACGACCCTAGGTCTCGGAGTAGTTTTCCGCTATGCTATCTACATCGGCCAATGATTTGACAATTTTCGAGGGCCTTCATCACATTACAAGCTTTCCAGAAACATATCATAATCAATAAACGGAGTTAAGTAGCAAAAGTTATGGCAAATTTAAGATTTAACAACCGCGCGAGCATGACGAATATCCTAGGTCTCCAAGTAGTCTTTCGCTATGCTAGCTACATGACCCAATGATGTATCGATTTCCCGTGGCCTTCATATCGTTACAAGCTTTCCGGAAATAAATCATAATAAGATAACGGAGTTACATTGCAAAAGTTATGGCCGATTTGAGATTTAACGGCCGCGCAGGCATAACGACGACCCTAGGTCTCCAAGTAGTCTTCCGTTATGCTATCTACATCATCCAATGATTTAACAATTTCCCAGGGCCGACGCGTGACTATAACCTTTTCAAAAACATATCATAATAAGAAAACGGAGTTATGTAGCAAAAGTGATGGCCGATTTAAGATTTAACGACCGCGCGTGCGTAACGATGACCCTAGGTCTCCAAGTAGTCTTCTGCTATGCTATTTACACCACAAATTTATGTAATAATTTTCTAGGGCCTTCATCTCATCACAAGCTTTTCGGAAACATATTTATTAAGAAAATGGTGTTACGTACCAAAAGTTATTGTCGATTTAATATTTAACCACTACGTGGGCATAAGAACGACCCACTAGGTCTTCAAGTAGTCTTTCGCTATGTTATCTACATCACCCAATGCTGTAATAATTTTCCAGGGCATTCTTCTTAATACAAGCTTTCCAGAAGCATATTATAGTAAAAAAACGGAGTTACGTAGCAAAAGATTTGTCCGATCTAAAATTTAATCACCGAGCGAAGTAACGACGCCCCTGGGTCGCTAGTAGTCTTACACTATCCTATCTGCATCATCTAATGGTTTAATAATCTTCTTGCGTCTTCGTCTCATTACAAGCTTTCCGGAAACAAATTATAGTAAGAAAACGGAGTTACATACCAAAAGTTATGGCCGATTTAAGATTTAATGACCGCGCGGACATAACGGTAACCTTAGGTCTCCAAGTAGTCTTCCGCGATGCTATCTACATCTACCAATAATGTTATAATTCTCCAGGGCCTTCGTTGCCTTACAAGCTTTTTGGAAACATATCATAATAAGAAATCGGAGTAACGTAGCAAATGTTACGGCCGATTTAAAATTTAACGACCGCGTGGGCATAACGACCACCGTAGGTCTCGAAGTTGTCTTCCGCTATGCTATCTGCATCACCCAATGATTTAACAATTTCCCAGGGCCTTCGTCCTATTACAAGCTTTCCGAAAACGTATCATAATGAGAATATGAAGTAACGTAGCAAATGTTATGGCCGATTTAAGATTTAACAACCGCGCGAGCCTGACGAAGAAGCTAGGTCTCCAAGTAGTCTCCCGTTATGCTCTCTACATGACCCAATGATGTAGTGGTTTCCTAGGGCCTTCATCTCATTACAAAGCTTTCTGGAAACATATCATATTAAGAAAACAGAGTTACGTACAAAAGGTATGACCGATTTGATATTTAACGGCCGACCGGGAATAACGACGACCCCAGGTCTCCTAGTAGTCTTCCGCTATGCTATTTACATCACCCAATGATGTAGTAATTTTCCAAGGATTCGTCTCATTAGAAGTTATCTAGAAACGTATAATATTAAGAAAATAGAGTTATGTAACAAAAGTTATGGCCGACTTAAGATTTTAACTGCCGCGCAGGCGTAACAACGACCCCAGGTCTCCAAGTAGTCTTCCGCAATGCTATTTACATCACCCAATGATGTAATAATTTTTCAGGGCCTTTGTCTCACTGAAATCTTTCCAGAAACATATTATAAAAAGAAAACGGAGTTATGTTGCAAAAGATCTGGCCGATTTAAGATTTTAGTGGCTGCGCGGGCATAATAACGGTCCCAGATCTCCAGGTAGCCTTTCGCTATGCTGAATACATCATGTAATGATGGAATAATTTTCCAGAGCGCTTGTCTTATGACAAGCTTTCCAAAAAAATAATATAATAAGAAAGTAGAGTTAGGTAGAAAATTGTATGGCTGATTTTAGATTTTAACGACCGCACGAGCGTAACAACGATCCTAAGTCTCCAAGTAGTCTTACGCTATACTGTTTAGATCACCCCATAATGTAATAATTTTACCAGACCTTCGTCTCATTGCAAGCTTTCCAGAAACATATTATAATAAGAAAATGGAGCTACGTAGAAAAGTGATGGCCGATTTCAGATTTTTTAATGACTGCGTAGGCATAACGACGACTCCCGCTCTCCAAATTGTCATAAGAAAATAGAGTTATGTAGCAAAAATTATGGCTGATTTAAGATTTTAACCACCGCGCGGACATAACGACGACCCTAGGTCTCCAAGCAGTCATCCGCTATGCTCTTTATGTCACCCAATGATGTAATAATTTTCCAGGGCCTTCGTCTCTTTACAAGCTTTCCAGAAAAGTATTATAATAAGAAAATGGAGTTACGAACCAAAAGTTAATATCGATTTAAGATTTAACCATAGCGCGGGCATAACGACGACCCTAGGTCTTCAAGTAATCTTCCACTATGTTATCTATATCACCCAATGATGTAACAATTTTTGAAGACATTCGTCTTATTACAAGCTTTCCAAAAGCATATTATAGAAAAAAACAGAGTCAAGTAGCAAAAGTTACGCCTGACTTAAAATTTAACGACCGCGATGACATAACGATACCCATAAGCCGTCAAGTAGTCTTACACTATGTTATCTGTATCATCCAATGATGTATCACTTTGCCTAGACCCTCGTCTCATTACAAGCTTTCTGTAAACATATTATAATAAGAAAACAGAGTTACGTAGCAAACGTTTTGGTCGATTTAAGATTTAACGACCGCGTGGGCATAACGACGACCCTAGGTCTCCAAGTAATCTTCCGCTATTCTATCTACATCACTCAATGATGTAATAATTTTCCAGGGCCTTCGTCCCATTACAAGCTTTCCAAAAACAAGTCATAATAAGAAAACAGAGCTACGTAGCAAAAGCGATGGCCGATTTATGAATTAACGACCGTGCGGGCATAACGACAACGGCGTGGGCATAACAACCTCCCTAGGTCTCAAAGTATTCTTCTGCTCTGCTACCTATATCGCCCAATGATGTAATAATTTTCCAGGGCCTTTATCATATTTAGGTTTTCTAGAAACATGTTATGAAAAAAAAAAACTGGAGTTACGTATTAAATGTTATGTCAGATTTAAGATCTACACACCAAGCGGGGCATAACGACGATCCTAGGTCTCTAAGTAATCTTTTGCTATGCTATCTACATCATCCAATGATTTAACAATTTCCCAGGGCCTTCGCGTGACTACAACCTTTTCAGAAACATATCATAATAAGAAAAGGGAGTTACGTAGCAAAGTGATGGCCGATTTAAGATTTAACGACCGCGCGTGCATAACATTGACCCTAGGTCTGTAAGTAGTCTTCCGCTATGCTATCTACACCACCAAATTATGTAATAATTTTCCAAGGCCTTCATCTCATCACAAGCTTTCCGGAAACATGTTTATTAAGAAAATGGTGTTACGTACCAAAAGTTATTGTGGATTTAATATTTAACCACTACGTGGGCATAAGAACGACCCCCTAGGTCTTCAAGTAGTCTTCTGCTATGTTATCTACATCACCAAATGCTATAATAATTATCCAGGGCATTCTTCTTATTACAAGCTTTCCAGAAGCATATGATAGTAAAAAAACAGAGTTACGTAGCAAAAGATTTGTCCGATCCAAAATTTAATCACCGAGCGGGAGTAACGACACCCCGGGTCACTAGTAGTCTTACACTATGCTATCTGCATCGTCCAATGGTTTAATAATCTTCTTGGTCCTTCATCTCTTTACAAGCTTTCCGGAAACAAATTATAGTAAGAAAACGGAGTTACATAGCAAAAGTTATGGCCGATTTAAGATTTAATGACTGCGCGGGCATAACGACAACCTCAGGTCTCCAAGTAGTCCTCCGCTATGCTATCTACATCACCCAATAATGTTATAATTCTCTAGGGCCTTCGTCGTATTACAAGCTTTCCGGAAACATATCATAATAAGAAATCGGAGTTACGTAGCAAACGTTAGGGCCGATTTAAAATTTAACGACCGCGCGGGCATAACGACAACCGTAGGTCCCGAAGCTGTCTTCCGCTATGCTATCTGCGTCACCCAATGATTTAACAATTTCTTAGGGCCTTCGTCTTATTACAAGCTTTCCAGAAACATATCATAATGAGAAAATGGAGTAACGTAGCAAATGTTATGGCCGATTTAAGATTTAACAACCGCCCAAGCATGACAAAGAAACTTGGTCTCCAAGTTGTCTCCCGTTATGCTCTCTACATGACCCAATGATGTAGTGGTTTCCTAGGGCCTTCATCTCATTACAAGATTTCTGGAAACATATCATATTAAGAGAACAGAGTTACGTAGAAAAAGTTATGGCCGATTTGAGATTTAACGGCCGACCGGGAATAACGACAACCCCAGGTCTCCTAGTAGTCTTCCGTTATGCTATTTACATCACCCAATGATGTAATAATTTTCCAAGGCTTCGTCTCATTAGAAGTCATCTAGAAACATATAATATTAAGAAAACGGAGTTACGTAACAAAAGTTATGGCCGACTTAAGATTTTAACTGCCGCGCAGGCGTAACAACGACCCAGGTCTCCAAGTAGTCTTCCGCTATGCTATTTACATCACCCAACGACGTAATAATTTTCCAAGCCCATTGCCTCACTGAAATCTTTCTAGAAACATATTATAATAAGAAAACGGAGTTATGTAGCAAAAGATTTGGCTGATTTAAGATTTTAGTGGCTGCGCGGGCATAATAACGGTCCCAGGTCTCCAGGTAGCCTTCAACTATGCTGAATACATCACCTAATGATGGAATAATTTTCCAAAGCACTTGTCTTATGACAAGCTTTCCAGAAAAATAATATAATAAGAAAATGGAGTTACGTAGAAAATTTTATGGCCGATTTTAGATTTTAACGACCGCACAGGGATAATAACGACCCCAAGTCTCCAAGTAGTCTTGTGCTATGCTGTTTAGATCACCCCATAATGTAATAATTTTACCAGACCTTCATCTCATTGCAAGCTTTCCAGAAACATATTGTAAAAAGCAAACGGAGTTACGTAGCAAAAGTTATGGCCGATTTAAGATTTTAACGGCTGCGCGGGAGTAACAACGTCCCCGGGTCTCCAAGTAGTCTTCTGCTATGCTATTCATATCCCCTAATGATGTAATAATTTCCCATGGCCTTAGTCTCATTACATTTTTTCCAGAAACATATTATAATAAGAAACGGAGCTACGTAGAAAAGTGATGGCCGATTTCAGATTTTTTAATGACCGCGTAGGGATAACGACGACCCCGGTCTCTAAGTTGCCTTCCGTAATACTATCTACATCACCCAATGATGTAATAATTTTACTGGGCATTCGTCTCATTATAAACTTTCTAAAAACATATTATGATAAGAAAACGGAGTTACGTATCAAAAGGTATGGCCAATTTAAGATTTACTGACCATGCGGGCAAGCTATCTTCCGCTATGCTATCCACATCACCCAAAGATGTAATAATTTTCCAAAGCCTTCATCTCATCACAAGCTTTTTGGAAACATATTATAATAAGAAAACGGAGTTATGCAGTAAAAGTTAAGGCCAATTTTAAATTGAACGACCGCTCAGGCATAAAGACGACCCCAGGTCTCCTGGTAGTCCTCTACTAAGCAATTTACATCACCTAATAACGTAATAAGTTTCTAAGGCCTTCGTCCCTTTACAAGTTTTTCGAAAACATATTATAGAAAGAAACAGAGTTGCATATCCAAAGTTATTACCGATTTAAGATTTTAAGCGCCGCACAGGCGTAACAATGACCCTAGGTCACCAAGTAGTCTTCTGTTATACTATTTGCATCACCTAATAACGTTAGAATTTTCCAAGGCCGTCCTCTTTTACAACCTATCCATAAACATATTATAATAAGAAAACAGAGTTACGTAGCAAAAGTTAAGGCCGATTTTAGATTTTAACGACCTCACGGGCATAACAATAGCCCAAGGTCTCCAAGTAGTCTTCCGCTATGTTGATTACATCACTCAATGATTGAATAATTTTCCATGGCCTTTGTCTTATGACAAGCTTTCTTGAAACACAGTGTAATAAGAAAACGGAGTTACGTAGTAAAAGTTATGTCTGATTTAGTATTTAACCACCGTGCGGGCATAACGACTCTAGGTCTCCAAGTAGTCATCCGCTTTTGCTATCTACATCACCCAGTGATGTAATAATTTTCCAGGGCTTTCCCCTCATTACAAGCTTTCCAAAAACATATTATAATAAGAAAACGGAGTTACGAACCAAAAGTTCTTAAAACGTATTATCATAAGAAAACGGAGTTATGTAGCAAAAATTATGGCTGATTTAAGATTTTAACCACCGCACGGACATAACGACGACCTTAGGTCTCCAAGTAGTCATCCGCTATGCTTTTTATGTCACCCAATGATGTAATAATTTTCCAGGGCCTTTGTCTCATTACAAGCTTTCCAGAAACATATTATAATAAGAAAATGGAGTTACGAACCAAAAGTTCATGTCGATTTAAGATTTAACCACAGCGCGGGCATAACGGTGACCCTAGGTCTCCAAGTAATCTTCCGCTATGCTATCTATATCACCCAATGATGTAACAATTTTTGAAGACATTCGTCTTATTACAACCTTTCCAAAAGCATATTATGGAAAAAAACAGAGTCATGTAGCAAAAGTTACACCCAACTCAAAATTTAACGGCCGCGACGGCATAACGACGCCCATAGGCCGTCAGGTAGTGTTACGCTATGCTATCTGTATCATCCAATGATGTATCACTTTTCCTGGACTCATGTCTCATTACAAGCTTTCCGTAAACATATTATAATAAGAAAACAGAGTTACGTAGCAAAAGTTTTGGCCGATTTAAGATTTAACGACCGCGTGGGCATAACGACGACCCTAGGTCTCCAAGTAATCTTCCGCTATTCTATCTACATCACTCAATGATGTAATAATTTTCCAGGGCCTTTGTCTTATTGTAGGTTTTCCAGAAACATATTATGAAAAAAAAAAACTGGAGTTACGTATCAAATGTTATGTCCGATTTAAGATTTATAGACCAAGCGGGCATAACGACGATCTTAGGTCTCCAAGTAGTCTTCCGCTATGCTATCTACATCATCCAATGATTTAACAATTTCCCAGGGCCTTCGCGTGACTACAACCTTTTCATAAACATATCATAATATGAAAACGGAGTTACGTAGCAAAAGTGATGGCCAATTTAAGATTTAACGACTGCACGTGCATAACAAGTAGTCTTCCGCTATGCTATCTACACCACCAAATTATGTAATAATTTTCCAGGGCCTTCATCTCATCACAAGCTTTTCGGAAACATATTTATTAAGAAAATGGTGTTACGTACCAAAAGTTATTGTCGATTTAATATTTAACCACTACTTGGGCATAAAAACGACCCTCTAGGTCTTCAAGTAGTCTTCCGCTATGTTATCTACATCACCCAATGCTGTAATAATTTTTCAGGGCATTCTTCTTATTACAAACTTTCCAGAAGCATATTATAGTAAAAAAACAGAGTTACGTAGCAAAAGATTTATCCGATCCAAAATTTAATTACCGAGCAGAGTAACGACGCCCCTGGGTCGCTAGTAGTCTTACACTATGCTATCTGCATCATCCAATGGTTTAATAATCTTCTTGGTCCTTCGTCTCATTA
>QLOD02166500.1:0-12503 GCA_003260245.2 Sideroxylon spinosum
AGTGCCTAATTACGAAGTTGAGGGGTTAAAAGTGATTTTCAGTCAAAGTACAGGGGTGATAAAGGCAATTAACCCTAAAATCAATAATAGTTTTTTAAATTGTAATAACAAAAAAAAAAAAAAAAAATTTACAAACTAGTTATTAAATAACATATATAAAACCAACATTTCAATATTAATATTTCATCTTCTCAATATATAATATGAAATTAGTAAATAATTTTTTGTAATTATAAACCTAATCGGAGTTGGACGATGAATTTTATCCTAGTTTCACTTTGTCCCAATCGCTATCAAATTTTAATTTTTGCATCCCATTGATACCCATTCCATCCAAAGGGAATCAAATTAATCAGTCTATCGCAACGCCACCCCATTGCCATCCACACAACCAATTAATCTTTTAAAGTTATATTTTATGAAACATTGTTACAATGTCATAGCATCACCCCTTTTCAATTAGTTAGTTTTCACAATCACTTATAAAGGTACTTTATTATGTGCAAAATGTGGACAACGTGGTTATAAAAATTCTGGTCATGAAAAAGAGTAATATATCCTTGTCAAAAGTAGCACTGGTGCCTAATTAAACCTAATGCATTACTTGTCATGAACTCTTATGACTATAAACATGACCCTATCCCACCCACACTCCTTCAACTTAGCAATCTCAATCTTTCTTCCTTACTCAGTAAGATTATTATTTCTTCAGAAATGGCTTCACAATTGCCGGATAGTTCGAATTCTTCGATCAGTATCAACGATGAATTACTCGAAGATTTGGAAGTCATCACAGAAGTAGACCTAGCCCTTCTCAGAGACCTGCTAGAAGATCCAAAGGAGGAAAAGCGAGAATACGATAAAAACGGTGCAACCAGTAGTGTGGCTCAATCTTTAGAGGAGGACGAATTTTCGTGGTTCAATATCATGGAAATGAGTCCACCATCACTAATGAATGAGATTAATTGGTGTGCAGATGAATGGATGGAGAAGATGGTTGGAATGGTCGAGTGTTTTGGGGAGGACAGTATTGGAGGTGATAATTCTCAGCTCTATCATGGAGTGCTCTCTTTGGATGATATTGGTTATGGCTGCAGCTTGTGGGGGGACAATCTATAATAACTGAATGTGATTAACGGTGGGCATCTTATACTTGATCAAAGACTAAGTTGATTGATGACACTGGATATTACAATTATATATAGATCTATAGCTACATAAGCATTAGTGCTCTTGGTTAGTATCTTGGATTTGGCTTTAATTTGTTTGGACCTTGAAGACTAAGTAAATGAATGATCTCTATATTTATTGAAATATAAAGGGAATCATTTTGGTTTCTTTCAATTTGAAATTTCCTCATAATTTTGACTGCCCTCTGATTGCTGATTTATATATATTTTTATCGTATATAACTAGTAATAACTTCCTTAATTTGAATATTGACGAAGGACAAATAGGTTAGTAGAGGAATAACTACCAAAAAAAAAGAAAAAGTTTGGTAGAGGAACGAAAAATAATGAAAACAAGAGAGAGAGAGAAAAGAAGAAGAAGAAGATAAAAGTAAAGGAAAAGAAAATAGAAAAGGTGAAAAGATTAATATTCCGTAGGACATGTTTTTACGTTAGTCTTTATCTTTTTAATAAATAAATTATCTTATTAACGGGTATCTTAGATACTGGTTAAAATAAATACATGTTACATATTAGTGTCTCACACTTTGATGAAATTGTGGATGAAAAATTGTAAAACATTATTACATGACATTATTTTATTAGCTCTTAATATGTACCTTAACCACCTGTTAACAAATGTGATAAATAAATAGAAAACACACAAATACAACAAGAAGATAAACGAATTTCTAAAGTTACCCATTTTTCCCTTTCCACTTTTTTCTTAAACAACAGGAACAACAACAATCGATAATCAGATTTCTTCTGATTGTTCTTATTATTTTGATAAATCCATCCGTCTTCTATATATCAAAAATGCCAGCACAAAAGCTCATATTTTTGCCACAAGACTAACATCTCTTTAACAATGGATACTCCAGCTACCAACAATGTATAGGCTGCAAATTGATCTACAGAAAAATTTCGAATTCAAGGACAAATACATTTAACGATAAACCAACATTCAGACCTCATTCCAGCTCTCTGAATTTCAGTTCTCTTTTGGCATCGACGTCAAAGATTACCCACTTCTTCTTTGCAAAAGCCGAGCAGTTGACCTTCAATCCTATCATCAGCACCCTCCAAGTTGGACAGAGAATTGTGAGCATCAGAAGAAGAGTGATCAGCTTCGTCGGAGGCCTTGTCCAAGACAAGTGACGAATCTGACCGTTGAAATTCAGACATCATGGTTGGTGTACATTGACACGAGCATCCAGAACATAAGGAATCATATATTTTCCTGTCTTCTTTTTTCATAGTCTCTGCGTAAGCATTGTAGTCAAACCCATTTGAGTTCCTACCACCAAAGCTGGATTCAAGCTTGTCAATATCGAATAGCTCTTCCATTATCTTCAGGCTTTGTGGGTTATTGGAGAAGATAAAGTTTACTTTCTTGTATGTCTTGTGCTCTAGAAATGGTTTAACCATCTGCAGGGAAAAAAAAAAAAAAAGTAAAAAAAAAAAGAAAATGAAAGTCTTAGTATGATTATTTTAAAAAAGACAGTTGAAAATGATAACGTAAAAATTTAATCCCTAAATCCCAAGAGAGAGGCTTAAAGTTTTAGTTTCCATGCTGATTCTTGTGTATGATAAAGACGGAACAAATATAACAAATACCACCAAGATAAGAAAGCCATTTTAACGCTCAATAATTTGTCAAGGGGAAAAGAAAATAAAGGGAATTCAAAATTCCTTCTCATGTTTAGTTCATAATGAAAAATGAAAATGCATGGAATGTAAGAAATTTAAAATAATTAACTTAGAAAAGTCATTTATTAAGAAGTATTTTATATATATATATATATATTTATTAATCCATTCAAATAAGGATTTGCATTTGAGATTTTAGGTTTTTTTTCCCCTCTTTTCCCAATATTTTTCTTTTTTTTTTCTTTTCCTTTTCCATTTCGTTTTCTTTTCCCTCATCATATCCTCATCCCAAACACAAATTTTTATTGTCTAGCAGCTACTCATGAGTTTTCAATACATTATCAATGTAACGATCCATATCCCATAGATGTGGTAGACCCGGTGATGTGGGTGTGCTACGAGAGGATACGGAAGCTATCACCAAGGTACAATGAAACACTGCTGTCCCAAATCACTTGGACAGGTTGAGGTGAAGTATTGTATACAAAATATTGAAAATCTCTAAGAACGTGTTTTAAGACCAAACTAGTTGGGATAGGCGAATTGGAAAACTAGTTTTAGGTGAGAGGGTCTAATTTAACTATGCTTAACTAAGCATGCCTGATTCGTGAAAATCCAACTATGTGTTGATTTTTGAACAAGTACCCCATATTACCTAAGTGTTGAGTATCTAACAGTCTACAAATACTACAAACAATAAGAGAAATCGATCCATGTAAACCTAACAAATTAACCCACCATTTACACTCTTTATGAGATATCACCCAAATTAATCATTTACCCACCCATTTTGGGAAATCACCCAACTTAAACATTTACGTACACTCTTTTTTGGAAATCACCCAAGTTAATCACCTACATCTACCCATTTTGGGAAATCACCTAAGTTGCCTTGAAATTTTCTACAATATAGTTCTTGTCTTTTATCCACAAAAATCATGTTGTTATTACCTTAGCTTATTTCCTATAATTATCCATAGATTAAATAATGGATTGGGTGTGTGTTTAGGTTGTGAGGGATTTTCTATTGTCTTTTGATATACCCCTTCCTAAATTGTGGCGAAATTGGCTCACAAACATACTGTTGCGACAGTTATCAAATGAATTGTTTCATTAAAGGACAATATCTATTCTATAATTTGTTGCTGAATATCCCCATAATCATATGTTTCAAAGAACAGAAAAAAAATATTTGTCCTTCCAATTTTTCTAAATTATCTCCAATCGTATGTTTTAAGGTGATCATCCTACCGTGATGACATCAAGAACGGTCACCATGTAGTTATATACCATTCATTTATTCATTCATTTATCTTTCGGGTGAACGAAGTTTATACCAGCTTTAATTAACTCTCCTTCTAATTGTTGATCACGAACTCCAATCGTTTACTAGTCAGTATTCATCTATTGAAAGGCAAAGAATTAAGGTTAATAATTTAGATTTTCTTAATAATTTAGATTTTCCTTCATCCACACTTGTTCAAGTAAGGGAAACTACACTAATAAACTGCATCTGAGCAAATGTGGCCTATCAGTAAAGGAACATTGAAGCCATCATTTGCTTGCTTCTCATGAACATTATGATGTTGATATAGTGTGCCTCTTCAAGAAAATTTAGTCATTCTTTCAAATTCTTATGAATTTATAGTTGGGCTTTTTCTATAGTTGTTAGCTGCCAAAATCCATTTTATGGGCCTGGGACTGGCCATGTAAGGGATAAAAGCAAAACCAAGGTTAAACAATCAATATTACCAGAAATTCTCTTCAAGAGGGAAAACTCAATTTACCAAAAACTTCATTTCAGTAATAGAGATATAACTCATAAAATTTTGAGGTAAACTTAAAAGAAATTATCATACATTTCAAAAATTTTAGCATACATTAGCAAAGCTTGTTGCTTGAAAATTTTTATGGAGATTCTCTGGAAAAAACTTATGATTTTTTCGTGCTCACATACCTAATTTTTCAACTATAATATTATTTCTTCTAATAAGTGTCTATTTATAGGTTAGAATATATCCGACATTGATAAAATTAAGCCTTCCGAACTAGTATAAAATCTTAATGAAACTCTTCATTGAGTTACTTGATCTTGAGTTAGACGTTTTAAAAGTATATATTTTATACTAGAAGTATCTCCGCATTTGGTGGGACTGATGCCCTTGAGCTTCTAACGCTGTCCATATATTGTGTAGTAGTCTTTTAATTGACCATGAGAGTAATCTAATAATAGATATAGCTATTTTAAGATTCTTGATAAAGTTGTCAATATCCTATTCAATCTCAAGTCACGTAGTATTTTCTAGCTTCCTATAATAATTTTGTTGGGCTACCTTGCTCATATTATTTCCAGCTCCTATTTGCTATGTTAGAAACTATAGGCTAAACAACATAGTAGTATCAGCAATACAAAGGCCAATGGCTTTGTGAAATGCTCATCATTTATTATAGCCTTAGCATCCCAAAATGATCCAACAATAAAGATCAATACAGTAGATTATATAGGATTATCGTATTTTATATTAGTAGCTTACCAACCTAAATGACTCATACCCTTTGGGTGGATTATGGATGATTGCAAGGCACAACCTCTTTGGATATCGATCTTGTAATACACGGGCTGTTTCGCAAACTACCTTGATTGATATGCTTGACATGTTCCATGCTTGAAAATTAATTAACCACACCATCTGCTTCTGATTTGGTTTTAAATCCACTATGGCTCTCTTCATGCAATAAACTAATTGTTTGCTTTGCTGACCAACTGAGCTTTTACTCTACCGCCATGAGAAAGAACATCACAACCAAACAAAGATGATACCAAAATAGTTGAATTTTCTATAGATGTAATCTGAGGCACTTTTTATGCTACAATATCTACTTGCAAGCCAGGTCTCAGGATAAGAACAATCTTTCCATGCTTGTCTAAGCAGTTTGCTTTGTAAATTTTTCCAGTCTTAGCTTCATGAGCAACATCTTCCTAAAACTAAGGAAAAAAGATAATAAAATGAAAATTAAACATGACTTATATTATCATTCCTATAAAAGTAGAGGTAAGATTGTTCCATTACGATCTGAAAGTCATGGATTCAAACCTTGAAAATAACCGCTCTAGTTTATAGAGAGAAAATTGCATATATTTGACCACTCAAACCCTAAAATGTAGGAGCCTTGGTTTACCCTTTTTTATAAGCAACCATGGGTAGAACTACAAAATTATAATAGAGTGAATAACACACAATAGTGTTCAAAATTTCGCAACTATTTATGCAATCTTCAGCACAACGTTTAATGTTAAACATAACTTATAACAAATATTTGTGAATAATTTGTTTTCCTATTTCAGTTTGATGTTAATATGTCTGATTTTTGGAGGGCCAAAAAGCATACATTGTGTTCTGAGGCTTCTGATGTGATAGTGATGCCACCAAGCCAAAGAGGAAAGGGAAAGCTAAAAGATAAAGAGATCAAAATTTAAAAATAATAAGAAGATCTAACATTATACTTGCTAAGTATAAATACACTGATTGAAGAAAAAACGAGAGAAAATCAATTAAGATGGTTCGGTCATGTCAGAAGACGTCCAATGGAGGCACTAGTTAAAATGTGTAAAAGTATGGAGATTGTTAGGAGTAGGAGAGGGCGAGCGAGATCCAAGAGAAATTGGAAAGCAACTATTAAATATGACCTTACTTACATGGATCTAACGGAGGACATGATCTTAAACAAACTTGATTGGTGTCATCAAATCTATCTAGCCAACTCTATCAAGTGAGAAAATACTTGGTTTGATTTGGTTTGGTTAAAGTATAAATACAAGCTATCAAAACCTAATAGCCTGATCCAATTATAGATCTTTTATTCCATTAGATCTTATTTAGGCCTCTGCTATTACTAAAGGATAAGATACTTTAGAGAATAAAATCGGATATTAAAATCATTTGATGATATCCGCCATGATTGTTCCTTGATTTATGTTCTAATCAGGGATTGATGTCCCTTAGTTTTTTTCTTGTTTTTGGTGATTTATTTACCTATGTGAAGGTAACCCTTAGCTCTTGTAGTTATCAATATTAGTAATACAGATATATATTTTCTATATTCTGAATTCTAAGTATATTTGGGGACATTGAATCTAAGTAGACAAAGGAAAGGAAAAAATAAAAAAAAAACAACACAAAATGCATACCCGTTGGATTTTGTCCGGCTTGTATTCCAGTCTCCATTTCAAAGTTTCTTTCAACATCTTGCATGCTATCTTTGCATTCCAATTTCTTGCTCTAAGGAACCTTAACATTGATGCATCTGAACAAAACACTGGAAATTTACTGGCAATTGGACTGATCAACTTTCTAAGCTAATGATCTGAATAGAAAAGGCGCATTAATTCACCAAATATTTCTCCTTAATAAATTCAACCCAAAATTTTGGTTTCTGCAATCCATAGAGGCTTTCTTATTACATAAAATTTAAGTTCTCTTCAGCATAAAAGAGAATCAACAATTTGGCAATATTATCTTCATAACAACATCCATGGTACGCTAGGTCAAAATTAAACTATTCTTTGTAGATCACCATAATGAGGTATTATGAAAACATATATTATGATCACATATAAATAATTTGAATTTTTAAAATTGATAAAATAAGCATAGCTTAGAACGTAACATATGAATGCATAAATATCAATTTCTAACAACATTTAGACATAATGCATACATTACCATAAAGAAACTACTCTTAACCGATTGGAAACAGGCATATGTCCCACCTAAAATGATTTTCTCAATAAAAACAAAAAAAATTATATATTGACATCTAGACCTTTATGTGTATTAAGGGTACAATAGAAATATTTTCTTTCTTAGTCTTGTTAATTTCTTAGTTTCTATAGAATCATATAGTTTTTTCCTATTCCTATTTTGTAAAATATTCCTAGTAGTACAAATTCAAAACTTAAACAACTCTATTTGGGTGTCACCTTAGTGTGTTGGGTTGTATTTAAAAAATAATAATAATTAATTCTAGTCTTTTGACATGGTATCAGAACAAACGATCCGTCTGTAAGCCTTTCCCATGAATTAAGATCTACCAATGAGCAAGCCCTTTTTGTTGCCAAGCATACCCTCATCTTCATCTTAGATTCATATAATTAGTCTCCTTACGCATTATTTCGAACTGAAACGCGATTCTACTATCGCATGCAATCAATGAAGATTCACAGTGAACCTAATTAGAGTCACTCAATCACCCTAACGCATACATCAATAATTATAAAGGGTATCAATAACTAGGCAACCATGCTTTCAAGAGAAAAAGTTTAGCCTCAATCAGCCGCTACAACCAGATCAAAATCATACAAAACACCTTTTTGGAGGGCAAAAGAATTGATTGTATACAAAATATGTTCCAAAAATTAAGTGTCTCTGATCTTTTCCTGAGGGTTCCATGGGCATATCAAGCTTACTACCTACAAGAAAATCTGTAGGGGAGTGAGCACGGGTCTACTTATGCCCACTGTACATAATAAACAACTTCATGCTCTAGGATGGTACCAATCATGAATAATATAAGGCTCCGATAAATTAATTATATCATCACATTATCCATAACTATTCCATTTCCACAATTATAATCATAACCAAAATAAATCATACACGTGGAGTAGGTACTCTATAACACTATACTGTGGCTGTAGTTCTAAGTCCAAAATACATCATCCATCAGTGTTTGCATTCGAGACTAAAGCTAAGGAAATATGCCACCCATAGGTATCAACCTTTGTGACTTCAGTTAAGAAAATATGTCACCCTTAGGCATTTGCATCCCTGAAATATACTTATGAAAGAAATCCACTACCCTTAGCATTTGGATCATTTTGTGAGTTAGTAACCTTCAAGATATGAAAAACCAACCCACATGTAGGTCTAAGGACTTGTGTCCACAACTCGATTTCCATTTAATCATTTTAATATGTCATCGTATCATGTTACCAATTAAAGCAACACATATTTAAAATAATTATCCCAATACATCAATTCAACACATGATATACAAACTCTCACCATGCCATTATGAATCATAATTCACCAAATAACCCATGCATAATCAATAGCCATTCACAACAAGGAAATGCTTAGAATCAAAATAGAACAGGTGAGGTAAATCAAGTCTCTGGCGTCTGTACGGGAGCACTTTGTGTATAGGATTGGGGATTGGCTAGTTAAGAGTAGCAGACTTATGCCTGTGCACACGAGAAGAATCTCATCCAGGTTGTACACATGTGAGGTCTTATCTGGCACACACAAGAGCAATATCAGAGTGTTGTGTACATGGTAGCTCCCCTGTCATAAGCACGAGGCCTTGTCAGGCGTGCACACGACTGTGAACCAGGAAAGCCAGTTCATCAACCCTTGTTTTTTTTACCTCCAATCTCCTTTCTGTTAGGGACAAAATTGTAAAGTTGGCAAATCCATAGTCAAAACAGAGTTCTATAATGTTTAGACATAGTGTAGGTTAAGAAACTATAGTCTTGAGTTAAGTAGAAGTGTAAAGAAACAGAGTTCTGTAATTTTTAGACTTAGTATAGGCTAAGACACTATAGTCTTAAGTTAAATAGAAGTGTAAAGGTTCCAGGAAAGTCATCCAAATATGCTTCGAAGTATGAAACGAAGTTGAAGAGAGCCAGGAATAGAGAGAATATTCATTAGAGCGTTAGTGGAAAGAGTTTCAAAGGTCTCTCCATAGCTTAGCCAAGCTTTTCATCTCTTGATCCGAATGAGTTCGGATTCGTGGTGAGTGATTGCTGAGGATTCAGCAGAGCTACTGTGGAGTCAGTATTGTGTCTTTGAGGAGTCAGTGAATCAAGGATTCAAGCAAACGTCAAACAGAGTATAGAGTCGAAGAGTCGATCTATCGAGAGTTTTGAGTTTGTAACCAACGCTTGATTTTAGTGAAAGTTTTGAGGTTTCCCTGTGTGGGTTTCCTTCCTTATATATCGCCTTCTACGTTCTTATTTATGTGATTGATTGATTGAGATATCTAGTACAGTACACATGAATTTTCAATTGATATCAGAGCAGGCACGTTTTTACGAGCAAAATGAGATCCTGATTTCTTTCTAGATGGATCCCCCAAGAGAAGGCAGCTCAAGCACCAGACCTCCGTGGTTTGACGGCACCAACTACGCATATTGAAAGGTTCGTATGAGAGCTCATCCAATCTCCCTGAACGTCAACATATGGCTATCAATTGAAAATGGTTGGTTAAAACCAACTCATACAGTTGACAATGTGATGGTAGAAAAATCTATGGATACTTGAACTAAGGCATAGCAAGAAAGAACAGAATGGAACTACAAAGTTCTGAGCGTAATTTTCTGTGCTGTTTCAGCTGATGAATTCAGGAGAATATCACACTATGAGATAGCCAATAAAGCTTGAAAAATTCTTTAGTTAACACATGAAGTTAATTCTACAGTGAAAAAATCAAAACTGCAGAAAATAACCTCAGAATTTGAAAGCTTGAAGATGTCAGAGGACGATACGTTTGATTACTTCTATGCCAAAGTTTGTGATATCTTCAACTCGAGTTTCAACTTGGGAGAACCAATTCCTAATAATAAAATTGTGAGAAAGATCCTTCGCTCTCTTCCCACTACTTTTCAAGCGAAGGTGACTGCAATTGAAGAAGCAAGGGATGTTGACACAATACGCGTAGAAGATTTAGTTGGCTCACTTCAGACATTAGAAGACAACATGATTAAGCCAAAATCCAGAGGAGTTGCCCTAAAAACAATTAAAGAAGATGAGTTCTCCTCAAGTGTTGATGATGTGATTCCCTCCCTTGAAGAAATTGCTGTTTATACTAAGAAAATTAGAAAATTCTTGAAAAAGAAAGATAGCAAGCATGGAAAGACAAAGAAGAAGGAGAAAGTTAAAGCAGAGAAATCTTCAGAGAAGAAGAAAAAGAAAAACAAGTCCAAGGTTGTGAAGTACTACGAGTGCCAGGGTTATAGACACATAGCTCAAGGTTGTGGAAACAAGAAGAGCAAGAAGAAGGTACTCAATCCAACACTCGATAATTCAGATGATCAGTCTAGTACCTCCTCATCTTCAGAAGATTTTTCAGAGAATTTCACTGCATTCTTTGCTAGAGCTAGTGCCTCCACAAATTCTACAGAGTCATCATCTTTTAAAGGTGAAAGAAGAATCCTCTGAAAGTAAAGATGAAGAAATTACAGATGAGGAAGTGAATGTTGAAGAGGCATATGAACAGCTATACCAGGACTGTCGCAAACTCCACAAACAAAACGAAAAGTTAACTGTGAAGAACAAGATGTTAAGAAAGGAGAGAGACAGTCTGAAAATTACTCTAGAAGATTTACAAGAGAAATTTGAGAGTCTTGAAGCAAGCAAGAAAACTTAAGATGAATGGATATCAACCTTCAAGACCAAACTGGAGCAAAACGATAAAGAATTGAAGGATGCCCAGACAAAGCTTCAATCCGTGCAATCCAAGATGAATTCAGCTACTTCACATCTTGATGATATTCTTAGAATGCAAAGGAGCCCAAATGATAAGAGAGTACTTGGCTACACTGGTAAGCAAAATGTCAAGGTTGAAGCTAAAGCCAACTCAGGTGTGCAGAAAAAGCCTCCTCCAATGAAGCAGTCTTTTATTCCCCAAAAGTAAGCACTAAAGAAAGGCCAACGTCAAAATTTTTATCAAAGGCCTAAATGTAAGTTTCAAGGTACGCATTTTCAATCCTATTTTAAATTTGTACTTGTTTGTCATCATTGTGGAATTAAAGGTCACATTAGACCTAATTGCCACAAATTATATGGATTACCCCTATCTTATGTTGACACAAAGAATTTTTGAGATCTAATTTTCAAATGTCAAACAGTTTTGGCCCATTGAGATTCCAAGAGTCATGTTTTGATTCTAGACCTTACATGCCTTGGCCAATGAGAAAGAATAAAAAGAAAAAATTTTCCAGATCAATTGGTCCAAAATCCAACAAGCCCCCTAAAATGAGAACTATCTGGGCTAGAAAGAGTGCCTTACATATCACTCACACCCCTAAAGATGATGAAGGGGTGAGCCTTAATACGTAGAGGTAATTTTTTATAGACTGGGCTATGCATAATTTTTACATTCTTTCCTAGTTCAATGAAGTTATGTGGTTTAGATTTTTTTTTTAAATTTAAAAAAAATCATAAAAATGATTTTTTTAGATGTGATGTTATTCTTTATGATGTTCTTGCATGATCTATTACTTTATACACACTTCAAAATCATTAGAGTAAAATTGTTGATCTACATAGTGGTTATGAATTTGAATTACTTGATGAACCTGAATCCTATATTTTGTTGTTCCTTATCATGGTAGTGGTGTCCTATTATAAATACACTGAGGTTTGGACTTCATGAAAAATATTTTCATTACCCAAGTGTGTTTATAAATTCTCCTTTTGGACTGTTGGTTGCTCAAAGATATTTCAATTAAAATCACTTGGAAAGGGCTACCAATGAGATAGATTGCAGCTAGTCTGTTGACATACGGGTTCTCAAAATAACCACCCTTTAGGTTCGACGATATAGGAAGATGGCTACCTACCCATAAGTGTGTGAAAGCCGCCAAGTAAAGTTAGAAAAATCTGAAAAAGAAAATCTTAA
>QLOD02166563.1:0-12494 GCA_003260245.2 Sideroxylon spinosum
ATATGTTGTTCAATAAAACTTATTAATTAAAGAGATGAACATAAGAACCTAATTTAGGGAGAATTCTTGTGTATGATATGTTATTCATAATGGAATTAGAATTTGATTTAAATTTTATTGTTGGGATTGTAGAGGATACTAAAATAGTGAATTCTAAAGCCAAAAGAGTCGAAAGCCCTGAAACTTGCATAGGTCATTAGCATGTTATTTATTATCGGGACTGCAAGACTAGATGTCTATTAATGCAAGATGTGATACACTAGGACTAGAACTATGAATGGTTGATGAGTACATTCTGGGATTATGTGACCAGATCATACCCTACGGATTAAGCTTGGGGATTTATTTTTGCTTTAGTTCTACGACCACAGACTAAACTTGCAGAGTACCTAACCCATAGTATGTAATATTATATGATGATGAATGTTTGGGTAATAATTAGGTATAAGACTACGGGATCATAGTTTACAGGACGATAAAGTTTAGTTTTTATCCCAAGGATTAAATGTGAATATGTGGATCTTTTTATGAAATTTATAAATATTGCACAATGAATGGTTTTAAGTGTAATTTTTATACTAAATAAGAAAATAATTTTATAAATGCATTTCTGAGCACACGTGAAATTTAATGCTCACCCCTACTACAGTTTATGTTGCAGGAGCAGGGGACCAAAATGAACCTGTAAGTGATAGACTGGGACTAGAACCATGAATGGTTGATGAGTACATTCTGGGATTGCGCGACCAAATCATACCCCACGGATTAGGCCTGGAGATTTATTTTTGGTTTAGTTCTACGACCACAGACTAAAGTTGCAGAGTACTGAGCCATAGTTTTTAATATTATATGATGATGAATGTTTTGATAATAATTAGGTATAAGACTACGGGATCATTGTTTACTAGATGATAAAGTTTAGTTTTTATCCTATGGATTAAATGTGAATATGTGGATCTTTTTATGACATTTATAAATATTGCACATGGAATGGTTTTAAGTGTAAATTTTTATACTAAATAAGAAAATAATTTTTATTTAAATGCATTTCTAAGTGCACGTGGAATTTGATGCTCACCCTTACTACAGTTTATGTTGTAGGAGCAGGGGAACACAATGAACCTGTGAGTTAGTTAGTCGATCTTGTATTCTCTTGATGATTGTATTCATTTTACTTTCACATTTGAATTGTAACCCTTGAGATAATTTGGATTTTTGGCTCATATTTGAGGCGTTTGGTTTTGTATCCCTCAAGTGGCATCATTGAGACTTTTGGATATTTTATTTCAAAATATCAATTATTTATTCGCTTTTGCTCTGATATAGTTATGTTTATGTGGTTTGATGATTATTTGTGGGTTTTGTCCCCATGTTCTCGGGTCTTGGATTTTAGGATGTGACAACTTGGTATCAGAGCCTAAGTTTAAGAATACCTACTAGCAATTGGAGATTTTGTGATTTTGGGATAATATGCATTGGGAGGTGGCACGTATGGTTTGATGTTTAGGGTTTTGAACTTGTTATTGAAAGATAAAATTTTATTCTCTTTATTTCTAGCTTGATGGAAACCAAAGTTGAGCCAGTAGCTAGGGGCAAAGGTCGTGGGTGACCCAGAGGTTGCAAGGTTCAGGTCGATTTTGGCTACAGCTAAGGAACTCAGGCTAGTTTGGGCCACGGGGCTCTAGCTGGGGATGTTCATCTAAAGTTGGCCCGTGGGCAGGGGTTTAATGGGAGTATCTGGGTTTGAGGTCCTGCCAGGGGTAACGCCGGTGCCACAGTAGGAGAAGGTGTAGTCTGGACAGCCTTTGACCCTAAAATTTAATTTCTATTGTTATTAACGAAAATTTCTTATTATTTATGTGTTTTTTATGATTTCAGGATATTTATAAAAGCTTCTCCCTTTGTGCAGATGATGGAATAGAAAGTTGGGAAATTGCTAGAAACTGATTCAAAGGACAAAGGAGACTCAAATCAAGAGAAAATGAAGTAAGAAAAGACAAATTAAGGCTAACATCTAGATGCTATTAGGATGTAGTAGTCTGAGTTCCCATTTTTTAAGTTGAAAAAGTCCTCTCTAGATCCTAGCATCTAGATGCCACACTCCGGCAACTTAGTTTTAGGGTTTTTCAAGATTCTCTATAAATATCCAACATGTTTCTAACTTATATACAGCCGTTTTTTATTTTTCAGTTCAATTTTCTTTTATTTTCCTTGGTTTAGATAGCATTCTTGAGCGTTTATATTGAAGTTTTGGATTAAAGTTTGGATTACACAATAGTTTTCTTTCAACACAAATGTAGTTTTCTCTTCAATAGAGTTTGCTTCTCTTACTCTCTTCTCTATTTATTGTTTTGTTTATTTGTTCATCATGGGGGGGTAGATCTTATCTTGATTCAACCCATCAATGATGAATGGATCATTATTTTATGCCGTTGCCTGGGAATTTTACTAGTTTTGATCCATTAGGGTAGTTCTAGGTTATTCTTCTTCTATTTTTTAAAAACAATAAAATTAAAAAATAATATTTCTTTTCTTTCTACGTCCAGACACCATTGGGATGCCGACATCCAGTAAGCTTTTTCTTTATCTTATGAACATTTGGGAACGAGGGGAAACATGTAGATTTAGGCAGTCCAACTTTGTGAACCCACTCTTTGTACCCTTAGACCTTGTAGTCAATTTTTCTTCTATTTCTTTTACTTCTTCATCATCTCCTACACCAGAAAAGGTTGGTAGCAACGATGGAGGAAGTTGTCAATTTCAAGGAGCCAATGATGGGCTATCTCAGGCACCTCCTACGAGGTTACTGAGAGCCTATTTACAACAGGCGAGACATACACCCGAATCATGCATTGTTTGACCTGAGAACGAATGGGCTTTAAGCTTGGGATGATCTAACTTCTTCCTACCTTCCACAGTATGGATTCAGAAAATCCTTACGATCATCAAAATCGATTTTGAAATATCCGTGTAACTTTTAGAGATCAGACTTGCCCTATAGAACTTGTCATTCTTAAACTCTTTCCATTCTCCCTCAAACACAAGGCAGCTAGGTTATCAAGTTTAAACTAAACTCCATACACATCTAGGACTATATGCAGGCAAATTTTTTGGAAAAATTCTTTCTGCCTCATTGAATTGATGCAATCCACAATCAAATTTTAAACCTTACTTCATAACCGAGATAGACATTCAACTAGTGTTAGGAAAGGCACAAAACTCTCCTTCACTCTTGCCCTTACCATAGTCTTGAGTTGCGAGAGAAAACTAGTCACTAAGAGGCCTTGGTTATCCGGGAGCCAATGGTGCTGGAATAGAAGAAGAGAAAAGCAGAGGTGGTGGGTTAGAAGAATAAGATGTTGATTGTAGTAGAAGATAGCTCAACTGGTAAAGAGAAAGGTAATAGAGACAAACAACTCAGACTCAGAGAGCTCTTTCTCTTGGGCTTCTATAAGGAACAAATAGTTGGTCAAAGAAGATAGACAGATGAAGGAAAAATATCTAAAAGGGTTAATGTGGAAAGATAAGGGCAGCAAGTTCGTGGTGATAAAAATTTATTTTTTAATGGGGTACAAATAAGCATGGAAGGTGATGATAAAGAATAAGGAATATAATATAAGACATAAAAATAAATTTACTTGCCGGTGTTCAAGGTGTTACACAAGTAAGAGGCCTCAGTTATCGCGGAACCAACTAAAAGAGAATGGTGTAAAAATAGGAGAAGACAGTGAGTTAGAAGAAGAGAGATAAAAGTACTATGATACTAACTATGGTAGAAGATAGCTCAACTCGTAAAGAGAAAGCAATGGAGGCGAATAGCTCAAACTCAGACAGCTCTTTCTCTTAAGGTTCTAAAGGGAATAGACACTGAGTTAAAGAAGACAAAAGAACAAAGTAGAAATATGTAAAATGGTTAATATAAGAAAGCACTAGTAACAAGTTCATAGTGATAAAAATTTATTTTTTAATAGGGTGTAAGTGAGCATGAAAGGTGTTGACAAAAAAAGGGGAATCTAGTACTTGAGATAGAAGAACAAAATTTTCTTGCCAATGTTAAAGGTGTTGCACAAGTAAGAGACCTAGTTATCTGGTGGGATAGGAATAGAACAAGAGAAAAAAAAAGGGGCGGGTTAAAAGAAAAAGAAAGTTACTATGGTACTGATTATTTTAGAACATGGCTTAACTGGCAAAGGGAAATGTAAAGTAATGGAGACAGACAACTTAGACTTAGAAACTCTTTCACTTGGGATTCAAAAAAGAACAAAGAATAAGTTAAAGAAGATAAAGAAGATGATGTAGAAACTAATAGGGTTAATCTGGGAAGATAGTGGTAGCAAATTCATGGTGATAGAAATATATATTTTAATAGGGTGCAAGTGACCATAGAAGGTGATGATTAAAAGAAAGGAATACAATAGATGAGATAAAGGAATAAAATTTGATTACCAATATTCAAGATGTTTCACAAGTAAGACTCTTATTATTTTGGGAACTAACCGAAGAAGAATAGTGCAAGAATAGAAGAAGATAAAAGAAGAGGCGATAGATTAGAAAAAGAATAGAGAAATACTCTAATACTGATTATGGTAGAAGATAGCTCAACTGGCAATTGGAAAGTTAAAGCATTGGAAACGAACAACCCAGACTCGGATCGCTATTTCTCTTGAGGTTATAAAATGAGCAGATAGTGGGTTAAAAAAATATAAAGGAAGAAGTCAAACCTTTGATGGGATTAATGTAGGAAGATAGTGGCAGTAAGTTCATAGTGACAAAAATTTAACTTTAATGGAATGCAACTGGGCATGGAAGCTAATCATAAAAAAATAGAAATTATAACACATTAGATAGAAGAAAAAAAATTTACTTCCAAATATTCAAGGTGTTGCACAAGTAAGAGGCTTTGGTTATAATGTAACCAACTGAAGAAGCAGGGTGCAGGAATAAAAGAATTGTAGGAGGAGCGGTGGGTAATGAGAACAAGGGAAAGATATACTATGATTCTAATTATGGTAGAAGATAACTCAACTAGCAAAACAAATGACAAAGCAATGGAAATGAATAGCCTAGACACGGATAATTCCTTCTCTTAGGCTTCTATAAGGATCATACAGTGAGTTACAGAACATAAAAAAGATGACACGAATTCATCTAATAAGGTTAATGTGTGAAAATAGTGGCAGCAAATTCATGGTGATTGAAATATATTTTTTAAATAGGTGTAAATGACCATGGACGGTGATGATTAAAAGAACGGAATACATTAGAGGAGATAAAGGAATAAAATTTGCTTACTAATATTCAAGGTGTTGCACAAGTAAGACTCTTATTAATTTGGGAACCAACCAAAGAAGAATAGTGCAAGAATAGAAGAAGAGAAAAGAAGAGGCGATAGGTTAGAACAAGAATAGAAAAACACTATGATATTGATTATGGTAGAAGATAGCTCAACTAGCAATCGGAAACGTAAAGCATTGGAAACGAACAGCTCAGACTCGGATCGGTATTTCTCTTGAGGTTATAAAATGAGTAGATAGTGGCATAAAAAATATATAAGGGAAAAGGACAAACGTCTAATGGGATTAATGTGGGAAGACAGTGGCAGTAAGTTCATAGTGATAAAAAATTAACTTTAATGGAATGCAAGTGGGCATGGAAGCTGATGATAAAAAAGGAAAAATTATAACACATTAGATAGAGGAATAAAATTTACTTCTCAATATTCAAGGTGTTGCACAAGTAAAAGATCTTGGTTTTAATGTAACCAACTGAAGAAGCACAGTATAGGAATAAAAGAAGATATAGGAGGAGCGGTGGATTACGAGAATAAGAGAGATATACTATGATACTAATTATGGTAGAAGATAACTCAACTAGCAAAAAGGAAGACAAAGCCATGTAAAAGAATAGCCTAGACACTGAGAACTTCTTCTCTCTTGGGCTTCTATAAGGATCAGACAGTGAGTTATAGAAGATAAAGAGATAACACGGATTCATCTAATACGGTTAATGTGTGAAGATAGTGGCAGTAAATTCATGGCGATAGAAACATATATTTTACTGGGGTCGCAAATGACATGGAAGTTGATGATCGAAAGGAAAAAAAAAATAACAAAAGAAATAAAAGAACAAAATTTTCTTGACAATATTCAATGTGTTGTACAAGTAAAAGGCCAGGTTATCAGGGAACCAACCAAAGAAGAATGGTGTAGGAATAGAAGAAGAGAAATGAGGAGATAGTGGTTAAAAGAAAAAGAGGGAGAGATACTATGATCCTGATTATGGTATAAGATAAGTCAACTAGCAAAAGAAAAAGTAAATCAATGTAGACGGATGGCTTAGACACGAACAACTCTTCCTTTCGGGGTTCAAAAAGGAGCATATAGTGGGTTAAAGGCCATAAAGGAATGCAGCAAATACATCTAAAAAGGATAATGTGAAAGACAGTGGCAGCAAGTTGATGGAGATAAAACTTTATTTTTTAATCTGGTACAATTGAGTATGGAAGGTGATGAAAAAAAGGTAGGGATATAATATATGGGATAGAAGAAGAAAATTTTCTTGTCAATGATTTAAGGAGTTACACATGTAAGGGGCGTTGGTTAGCAAAGAATAAACTAAAAAGAATGGTTTAGGAAAAGAAAAAGAGAAATAAGAATGCGGTGGATTAGAAGAAGAAGATGAGAGAGAGATATGCTATGATAATGATTATCCGAAATTATATGTCAGCTAGTAAAGGGAAAGAGACGACAATGAAGATGGACATCCTAGACTCGGAGAGCTATTTCTCCTGGTGTTCTAAAGGAAATAGGCACTGGGTCAAAGATGAAAAAGGGGATGAGTTAGAGACATCTAAAAATGATAATGTCGGAAGAGAATGACAGTAAGTTCATGGCAATAAATTTTTTTTTAGTGAGGTGCAAGTGAGCATAGACGGTGATGGAAGAAAGGAAAAAATGTAACACATGAGATATAAGAAAAAAAAAATTTACATACCAATGTTCAAAGTGTTGTACAAGTAAGATGTCTGGTCATTAGGAAGCCAACTTATGAAGATTAAGGTAGAAATAGAACAAAAAAATAGAGGAGGCGGTGGGTTAGAAGAAAAAGAGAGAAATATGATCCTGATTATGGTATAACCTAGCTTACCTAGTAAAGAAAAAGGTAAAGTAATGGAGATGAATAGCTCTAACTTGGACAACCATTTCTCTAGGAGTTATAAAAGGAACAAACAATGGGTTAAATAAGATAAGGGGATGACACAGAAACATCTAAACAGGTTAATATCAAAGATAGTGGCAGCAAATTCATGATCATAAAAATATATTTTTTATTGAGGCATAAGGAAGTAACAAGTTCATGGTGACAAAATTTAATTTTTAATTGGATACAAAAGACTATGGAAGGCAATGACGAAAAGAAAATGCATATAACATATGAGATAAAAGAACAAAATTTACTTACCAATATTCATGGTGTGGCACAAGTAAGAGATTTGGTTATCAGGTAACCAATTGGAGAAGAATAGAGCAAGAATAGAGAAAGAGGAAGGAAGAGGAGGTGGGGGGCTGGAGGAAGAAGAGAGAGAAACAATGTGATGCTGATTATGGTAAAAGATAGCTCAACTGGCAAAGGAAAAGGTAAAACAATAACAACAGATCACTCAAACTTAGACAACCCTTTCTCTTGGGATTATAAGAAAAAACAACAGTGGGTTAAAGATCTAAAGGATTAATGTGGAAAAATAGTGGCAACAAGTTACTGGTGATAACTATTTAGTTTTTAAAGAGGTGCAAGTGAGCATGGAAGGTGATGGAAAAAAGAAAGGAATATAATTTTGAAAAAAGAAACAAAGATAGTTTTTTGATTGGCTAGTTACCCAATTGGGTTGTCAATGGTTGTTATATAATCATATGATAAGGACTGTTCGGATTACCTAGACATAGAAACATCAACTCTCGATACATGTACATGAATCTACACTATTGTGTTAGAATAACAACATACATTTTCCAGCACTTCCCCTCAAGGTGTTGAATTGATATTTTCCATTCCCAGCTCAGATACATATGTTTGAAACTTTGTACTACCCAAGCCTTTGGTGTGCACATCTAAAAGTTGTTGATTAATAAACACGTAAGGCGTATAAGCCAAGCCACTCTGTAGCTTCTCCTTGATAAAGTGTCGATCTACTTCAATGTGCTTTATTCAATCATGTTGCACAAGATTATGTACTATGCTAATTACAGATTTATTATCACGATAAAGTTTCATATGGCCATTCCATCGAACCTTTAAATCTCTTTTACGATGATTTTTAGCCATAATAGTTCACAAATGCTATAAGCCATTGCTTTAAACTTTGCTTTAGCACTTGATCTTACCACTTTCTTACTTTTCCGTGTCACAAGATTACCACTATGAATTGTGCAAGAACTGGAAGTTGATACTCTATCTGTCACTGATCCGACATAATCTATATCTATATATACTTCAAGTATTAGGCTTGTGCTTCTTTTGAACAAAATTCCTTTTCTTGAGTTCCTTTAAATAATGTAGCACTTGATTTACGGCTTGCATGGGAACTTACTTTGGGATTGAGTATAAACTAACTATTCATACTGACTGTAAAAGCTATATCAGGCCTTGTGTAGAAAAGATAAACGAGTCTTCCTACCAAGCGTTGATACATCTTTTTGTCCACCGAATCATCTTCCTCAACTTTTCTAAGCTTGTGATTAGAATCTATTGGAGTGCTTATTGGTTTACATGCCAATTTTCTCGTCCCTTTCTGTAGATCCGATTAGGAAATAATAACTCCCCACCTTAAGTGTGCAGCTTCAATCCCTAGGAAGTACTTTAGCCTTCCTAATTCTTTGATCTCAAATTCTTTAACCAAACATTGTCTTAACATTTCCCTTTCCATTTTATCATCCCTTGTTAAAATTATATCGTTTACATATATCAGAAGAGCTGTGACTTCCTCTAAGCTTGAGTGTTTGACAAATAACATATGATTCCTTTTATTTTGTTTGTATCATAAGCCAATCATAACTTCTGCAAACCTTCCGAACCATGCCCTTAGAGCCAACTGAAGAAGAAAAACATTTTCGTACCAATGGCCAAGGTGTCACACATGAAAGAGGCCTAATTATCGGGAAGCCAACTTAACAAGAATGGTATGGGAATAGAACAAGAAAATTGAGGAGGCAATCGGTTCGAAGAAAAGAAGCGAGTGATACTATAATCCTAATTATAATAGAAGATACCTCAACTGGCAAAATGAAAGGTAAATCAATGTAGATGGATAGCTCAGACACGAGTAACTCTTCCTCACATGATTCAAAAAGGAATAAATAGTGGGTTAAAGACCATAAAGGGAATGGGACAAATGCATCTAAAGGAGTTCATGTGGGAAAACAGTGGCAGTAAGTTCATGGTGATAAAAATTTATCTTTTAATATTGTACAAGTGAGCACGGATGGCGATGATAAAAAGGAACAAATGTAATACATGAGATAGAAAAATAGAATTCGCTTGTCAATGATTCAAGGTGTTGCGCAAATAAGAGGCCTTAGTTATCAAGAAACTAACTGATAAAAAATGGTGCAGCAACAGAAGAAGAAAAATGAGAAGGTGGTAGGTTAGAAGAAAAAGAGAGAATAGACTATGATGATGATTATACAAAGCCGTGGAGACGGATTACTCAAACTTGGACAACTCTTTCTCCTAGTGTTCTAAAAGGAAAAGACACTAGGTCAAGGAAAAGAAAAGGGATGAGTTAAAAACATCTAAAAAGGTTAATGTGGGAAGACGGTGATAGCAAGTTCACGATATAAAAATTTAATTTTTAAGGGGGTACAACTGAACCTGGAATGTGAAGATAAAAAGGCGAGGGATATAACATAAAAGATAGAAGACAAAACAATGTGCATGCTAATGCTCTAAATGTTGCATAAGTAAGAGGTTTGGCTATCAGCAAGCCAACTGAAAAGGAATGGTGAATATTTATAAACTATTACAACAATTAAACTAAGTTGATATCCAAACTAACTAATTTGGTTTCATAACAATAGCACATAAGATAAAAGAACAAAATTTTCTTGCCAATGTTCAACTGGTAACGGAAAATGTAAAGCAATAGTGACGAACAACTCAAACTCAAGAGCTCTATAAAGAATAAACATCTAATAGGGTTAAAGCAGGAAGATAAGGACAGCAAGTTCATGGTGATAAATATTTATTTTTTAATGGGGTGCTAGTGAGGACGGAAGGTTATGTTAAAAAAGAAGAAATATAACAAGGGAGATAGAAAACAAAATTTTCTTACCAATGTTCAAGGTGTTGCACAATTAATAGGTTGCACAATTAATAGGCCTTGGTTATCAGGGAACCAATGGAAAAAGAATGTTGTAGGAATAGAAGAAGAGAAAGGAGGAGGTGGTGAGTTAGAAGAAGAGAGCCAGAATTACTATGATGTTGATTATGGTAGAGATAGCTCAACTAGCAACGGAAAAAGTAAAGCAATGGAGACGACCAGCTCAAACTTGAATAGCTCTTTCTCTTGAGATTCTAAAAGGAATAGACATAAATTTAAAGAAGAAAAAAGAATGAGGCAGAAACATCTAAAAGGGCTAATGTATGAAGCCACTTATAGCAAGTCCATGACAATAAAATTTTATTTTTTAATGGGGTGTAAGTGAGTATGAAAGGTGATGATAAAAGGAAGAAATATAACATATGAAGAGAAGAATAGAATTTGTTTTCCAATGTTAAAGATGTTGCACAAGTAAGAGGCCTGGTTATTAGGGAACTTGATTGCTTGGAATCATTATTAATTATAACTTCATTTCACATCTTTGTTTTAAACATTTTATCAAGTAAAATCCATTTTTCATCATGTTTTTATTAATTATTTTGTTTATGTGTGTTTTGTATGGAAATGGAAAGAAAACAATCTAAGAAAGGTAGTCTGGGAGCTCAAACGTGCAAACTAGTAGAAGACCTGATGAACTTGCAGTGGGCGCACGACTATGAAGCATTATGGGTGCACACGCTAGTGGACACATGAGAAACTTTTGTTGTGGGTGCTCATGCCATGGGCATCCGACTGCGTTTGCCTGTGGGCGCCCAACTGTGTTTGCCTGTGGGCGTTCGCTAGGACTGGTTTTGCTAGCCTCTCTTGGGACTTTCGTCGAGCATTTGTCTACAATTGGCCTGGGCGTATGCCAACTTTGTGTTGGGCACTCGTGACTTTTTTCCCAACAGAATTTTGATGTTATTTTAAAATTATAAAATCACTTTTCTACCTTTAATTCTTGTAAGCCTATAAATAGGCCTGATTCTGACATCACAGGGGTAGCTTTTACATTACATTATTTCATTAGGGTAGAGTTTGGGTTTATGCTTTCAAGTTCATTGCTTGGGACTAGTTACATTACATTTTAAGCATTAGGTTCAATTGAAGTTTTGTAAGGAAATTACACTATTCACTTTCCTAGAGTTTTACATTACAAGTAACTTTTGTTATTTTGAATTCTAAGCTTTTAAGTTTAAGATTTTTTCTATTTTCTCTTTTTGTCTTTTTAGTTTTTAATATCTTCTTCCTCTTTTTGCCTTCTCTTTTACATTAATGGATTGCTTACAAATTTATTTTTCTTCTCGATGTTTAAGTATGTTAGGCTAGGGTTTGTAGTTGGTTTGAAGCCATTGAAAGTGGTGTGGTAATTTGGTGAACTCAAACGTAAAAGAATATTTTTAAATGAAATATATTTTTCACTTCTAATTGGAATCTCATAGTAAGCTAGGACACTTTCGAAATCCATTCACCCATTTTACAACCATAACTTAGTTACAAGTTTTCACTTCTACACGCCAAGTTTTTGGTTCAATGTCCCAGTACGTTAGAAACACATTTTTCAAAAACCCAAATTAGGTTTTCTTATAAATCGAATCACCCATATTATAATTATAGCTTGGTTATGCCTGATCACTGATGCATACCAAGTCTTTGATTTAATAGCTCGATGATTTGGAACCTATTTTCATAAAATCAAAACTTGAGATTTTAGTAAGAAATCGATTCACCTGTGTTACAATTGAAGCCTGGTTACGAGTTAATGCTCTTGCACACTAAATGTTTGATTTAATGTCTTGGTGAGTCCGAAACTATTTTCAAAAGCCTTTACTTATGTTAAGTTCCATAAATAAGATTTAAGGAAATATCTCTCAACCTAGCAACACATGTTTGATTGCTAGGCTGAGTTATCATTGTGTTTCAGTAAACCACTACTATGCCATTACCGAATTTGGTTCGAAGCTAAGATTACCTTAAGTATTTTTATTTGTAATGTTTTGATCTCAAATTTGAATCACAACTCCTTCGCTCCACCATTCTCGACTCAACCCAAACCTAAGCATCCATGAATCCAAAGTTCGCTTAAATTTTCTTAGGTTCACTTACTAACTAAGAGAATAAGTTTAGAACTTTTAACAAA
>QLOD02166607.1:0-12490 GCA_003260245.2 Sideroxylon spinosum
TATGGCCGATTTAAGATTTTAATGACCGCGCGGCCAAAACGATGACCCCAGGTCTCCAAGTAGTCCTCCTCTATACTATTTACATCCCCAATGATGTAACAGTTTTCCAGGGCATTCATCCTATTACAAGTTTTTCATAAAATTATTATAAAAAAATGGAGTTACGTAGCAAAAATTATGGTCGATTTAAAATTTAATGACCGCGCGGGAAAAACGATGCCCCTGGGTCTCCACTTAGTCTTACGCTATGCTATCTGTATCGTCGAATGATGTAATAATTCTCCAGGACCTTTGTCTCATTAGAAGCTTTCCTGAAACATATATTATAATAAGAAAACAAAGTTACGTAGCAAAAGTTATAGCCGATTTACGATTTAACGACCGCGCGGGAATAATGACGACCCTAGGTCTCCATGTAGTCTTCTGCCATGCTGTCTAGACCACCCAATGATGTAAAAATTTTCTAGGGCCTTCATCTCATTTCAAGCTTTCCCAAAACATATTATAATAAGCAAAATAAGTTACATAGCAAAAAGTTTGACCGATTTAAGATTTTATCGACCGCGCGGCCATAATGACGACCCCAGGTCTCTAAGTGGTCTTCCCCTATACTATCTACGTCACCAATGATGTAATAATTTTCCAGGGCATTCATCTTATTACAAGGTTTCCATAAATATTTTATAATAAAAAAACAGAGTTATGCAGCAAAAGTTACATCCGATTTAAAATTTAACGACCGCGCAGGTATAACGGTGACCTTAGGTCTCCACTTAGTCTTACGCTATACTATCTATATCATCGAATGATGTAATAGTTTTCTAAGAGCTTCTCCCTATTATAGGCTTTCTAGAATCATATTATGATTAGAAAACGGAGTTACGCTGGCAAAAGTTATAGCGGATTTAAGATTTAACGACCGCGCGGGGATAATAATGACCCTAGGTCTCCATGTAGTCTTCTACTATGCTGACTACATCACCCAATGATGTAACAATTTTCTAGGGCCTTCATCTCATTACAAGTTTTCTAGAAACATATTATAATAAGAAAACAGGGTTACGTAGCAAAAATTATGTCTAATTTAAGATTCCAACGACCGCGCGGCCATAACGATGACCACAGGTCTTCAAGTAATCTTCCGCTATGCTGTTTGCATCCCCAAATGATGTAATAATTTTCCATGGCTTTCATCTTATTACAAGCTTCCCGTAAACATAATATAATAAAAAAATGGAGTTACGCAGCAAAAGTTATGTCTGATTTAAAGGTTAACGACCGCGCGGGCAAAACGACGTCCTTGCGTCTCCACTTAGTCTTATGCTATACAATCTGTATCATTGACTGATGTAATAATTCTCCAAGACCATCGTCTCAATATAGGCTTCCCAGAAACATATTATAATAAGAAAACAGAGTAACGTAGAAAAAGTAATGGTTGATTTAAGATTTAACGACCGCACAGGTATAATGATGACCCTAGGTCTCCATGCAGTCTTCTACTACGCTGTCTACATCACCCAATGATATAACAATTTTCTAGGGCCTTCGTGTCATTAAAAGCTTTGTCGAAACATTTTATAATAAGCAAACAGAGTTACGTAGCAAAAATTATGGCTAACGTAAGATTTTTTAACGACCGCATGGCCATAACGATGACCATAGACCTCCAAGTAGTCTTCCCTTATGCTGTTTGCATTCCAAATGATATAATAATTTTCCATCACATTTTTCTTATTACAAGCTTTCTACAAACATAATATAATAAAAAAACGGAGTTACTCAGCAAAAGTTACGTCTAATTTAAAGGTTAATGACCACGCGGGCAAAACGATGCCCTTGGGTCTCCACTTAGTCTTATGCTATACAATCTGTATCATCGAACGATGTAATAATTCTCCAAGACCATCATCTCAATACAGGCTTTCCAGAAACTATTATAATACAAAAATAGAGTAATATAGAAAACTTTATGGCTGATTTAAGATTTAACGACCGCGCGGGGATAATGATGACCTTAGGTCTCCATATAGTCTTCTGCTATGCTATCTGCATCACCCAATGATGTAACAATATTCTAGGGCCTTCGTGTCATTACAAGCTTACAGAAACATATTACAATAAGCAAACAGAGCTAGGTAGCAAAAAGTATGGCCGATTTAAGATATTTTAAAAATCGCGTGGCCATAACGATGACCCCAAGTCTCCAAGGAGTCTTCTTCTGCACTGTTTACATCCCCAATGATGTAATAATTTTCCAAGGCATTCATCTTATTATAAGCTTTCCATAAACATATTATAATAAAAAATAGAGTTACACAGCAAAAGTTACGTCCAATTTAAAATTTAATGACTGCGCGGGCATAACGATGCCCTTAGGTCTCCACTTAGTCTTACGCTATGCTATCTGCATCGTCGAACGATGTAATAATTCTCCAGGACCTTCATCTCATTACAAGCATTCCTGAAACACATTATAATAAGAAGACGAAGTTCCGTAGCAAAAGTTATGGCCGATTTAAGATTTAACGACCGCGCGGGGATAATGATGACCCTAGGTTTCCATGAATTCTTCAGCCTTGCTATCTACATTACCCAATGATGTAACAATTTTCTAGGGCCTTCGTCTCATTTCAAGCTTTCTAGAAACATATTATAGTAAGCAAACGGAGTTATGTAGCAAAAAGTTTGGCCGATTTAAGATTTTAACCACCGCGCGGCCATAACGACAACCTCAGGTCTCCAAGTAGTCTTCCTCTATACTATTTACATCACCAATGATGTAATAATTTTCCTGGGCATTCATCTTATTTCAAGCTTTCGAGAAACAAATTGTAATAAACAAATGGTGTTAAGTAGCAAACGTTATGGCCGATTTAAGATTTAACAACTGCGTGCGGATAATGATGATCCTAGGTGTCTATGTAATCTTCTACTATGCTATCTACATCACCCAATGACGTAACAATTTCTAGGGTCTTCGTCTCACTACAAGCTTTCCTGAAACATATTATAATAAACAAAGGGAGTTACATAGCAAAAATTATGTCCGATTTGAGATTCCAACGACCGCGCGGCCATAACAATGACCACAAGTTTCCAAGTAGTCTTCCGCTATGCTGTTTGCATCCCCAAATGATCTAATAATTTTCAATGCCATTCATCTTATTACAAGCTTTACGTAAATATGATATCATAAAAAATAAGAGTTACGCAGCAAAAGTTACATCTGATTTAAAGGTTAACGATCGCGCGGGCATTACGACGCCCTTGGGTCTCCACTTAGTCTTATGCTATACAATTCGTATCATCGAACGATGTAATAATTCTCCAAGACCATCGTCTCAATACAGTCTTTCCAGAAATATATTATAATAAGAAAATAGAATAACATAAAAAAAGATATGGCCGATTTAAGATTTAACGACCATGCAGGGTTAATGATGACCCTAGGTCTCCATGTAGTCTTCTGCTATGCTGTCTACATCATCGAATGATGTAACAATTTTCTAGGGCCGTCGCCTCATTACAAGCTTTTCAGAAACATATCATAATAAGCAAACGGAGTTACAGAGCAAACAGTATGGCCGATTTAAGATTTAAACGACCGTGCGGCCAAAACGACGACCCCAGGTCTCCAAGTAGTCTTCCTCCATACTATTTACTTCCCCAATGATGTAATAGTTTTCCAAGGCATTCATCTTATTACAAGCTTTTCATAAAATTACTATAAAAAAAACGGAGTTATGCGGTAAAGTTACGTCTGATTTAAAATTTAATGACTGCGCAGGCAAAATGATGCCCCTGGCTCTACGCTTTGTCTTACGCTATGCTATTTGCATCGTCGAACGATGTAATAACTCTCCAGGAGCTTCGTCTCATTACAAGCTTTCCTGAAACATATGTTATAATAAGAAAACGGAGTAATGTAGCAAAAGTTATAGCTGATTTACGATTTAACGACCGCGCGGGGGTAATGATGACCCTAGGTCTCCATGTAGTCTTCTACTATGTTGTCTAGACCACCCAATGATGTAACAATTTTCTAGGGCCTTCATCTCATTTCAAGGTTTCCCGAAACATATTATAATAAGCAAAATGAGTTAGATAGCAAAAATTTTGACCGATTTAAGATTTTAACGACCGTGCAGCCATAGCGACGACCCCAGGTCTCCAAGTAGTCTTCCTCTGTACTATTTATCTCACCAATGATGTAATAATTTTCCAGGGCGCTCGTCTTATTACAAGCTTTCCATTAAAATAATTTAATAAAAAACAGAGTTATGCAAAAATTTAACGACCGCACGGGTATAACGATGCCTTTAGGTCTCCACTTAGTCTTACGCTATACTATCTATATCATCAAACGATGTAATAGTTCTCCAAGAGCTTGGACCTGTTACAGGCTTTCTAGAATCTAATTATGATTAAAAAACGGAGTTACGTAGCAAAAGTTATGGCCGATTTAAGATTTAACGACCGCGAGAGGATAATGATGACCCTAGGTCTTCATGTAGTCTTCTACTATGCTGTCTACATCACCCACTGATGTAACAATTTTCTAGGGCCTTCGTCTCATTACAAGCTTTTCAGAAACATATCATAATAAGTAAATAGAGTTACGTAGCAAAAATTATGTCCGGTTTAAGATTCTAACGACTGCAAGGCCATAACGACGATCACAGGTCTCCAAGTAATCTTCCGCTATGCTGTTTGCACTCCCAAATGATGTAATAATTTTCCATGGCATTCGCCTTATTACAAGCTTCTCGTAAACATAATATCATAAAAAAACGGAGTTACGTAACAAAAGTTACGTCTGATTTAAAGGTTAACGACCGCGCGGGTACAACGATGCCCTTGGGTATCCACTTAGTCTTATGCTATACAATCTGTACCATCGACTGATGTAATAATTCTCCAAGACCACCGTCTCAATACAGGCTTTCCAGAAACATATTATAATAAGAAAACGGAGTAACGAAGAAAAGGTTATGACCGGTTTAAGATTTAACGACCGCGCGTGGATAATGATGACCCTAGGTCTCCATGCAGTCTTCTACTACGCTATCTACATCACCCAATGATGTAAAAACTTTCTAGGGCCTTCGTGTCGTTAAAAGCTTTGTAGAAACATTTTATAATAAGGAAATGGAGTTACGTAGCAAAAATTATGGCTGATATAAGATTCTAACAACCGGGTGGCCATAACGACGACCACAAACATCCAAGTAGTTTTTCGCTATGTTGTTTGCATTCCAAATGATGTAATAATATTCCACCGCGTTCGTCTTATTACAAGCTTTCCGTAAACATAATATAATAAAAAAACGGAGCTACGCAGCAAAAGTTACGTCTGATTAAAAGGTTAACGACCGCACGGCCATAACGACGCCCTTGGGTCTCCAATTAGTCTTATGCTATACAATCTGCATCATCGAACGATCTAATAATTCTCCAAGACCATTGTCTCAATACTGGCTTTCTAGAAACATATTATAATAAGAAAACGGAGTAGCGTAGAAAAAGTTAAGGCCGATTTAAGATTTATCGACCGCGCGGGGATAATGATGACCCTAGGTCTCCATATAGTCTTCTGCTATGCTGTCTGCATCATCCAATGATGTAACAATATTCTAGGGCCTTCGTCTCATTGCAAGCTTTCCAGAACATATTATAATAAGCAAATGGAGTTATGTAGCAAAAAAAAAAAAGTATGGCCGATTTAAGATTTTTTAATGACCGCGCGGCAATAATAACGACCCTAGGTCTCCAAGGAGTCTTCTTCTATACTGTTTACATCCCCAATGATGTAATAATTTTCCAAGACATTCATCTTATTATAAGCATTCCATAAACATATTATAATAAAAAACGGAGTTACGCAGCAAAAGTTACATCCGATTTAGAATTTAACGGCCGCACGGGCATAACGACGCCCTTAGGTCTCCACTTAGTCATACGCTATGCTATTTGTATCATCGAATGATGTAACAATTCTCCAGGACCTTTGTCTCAATACAAGCTTTCCTGAAACATACTATAATAAGAAAATAGAGTTGCGTAGCAAAAGTTATGGCCGATTTAAGATTTTACGACCGCACGGGGATAATGATGACCCTCGGTCTCCATGCAGTCTTCTGCCATGCTATCTACATTACCCAATGATGTAATAATTTTCTAGGGCCTTCACCTCATTACAGGCTTTCTAGAAACATATTGTAATAAGCAAACGGAGTTACATAGCAAACAGTATGGCCGATTTAAGATTTAAACGACCGCGCAACCAAAACGACGATGTAATAGTTTTCCTCTACACTATTTACGTCCCCAATGATGTAATAGTTTTCCAGGGTATTCATCTTATTACAAGCTTTTCATTGAATTATTATAAAAAAACGGAGTTACGCAGCAAAGTTACGTCCGATTTAAAATTTAACGACCGCGCAGTCAAAACGATGCCTCTGGGTCTCCACTTAGACTTACGCTATGCTATCTGTATCGTCGAACGATATAATAATTCTCCGGGACCTTCATCTCATTACAAGATTTCCAGAAACATATTATAATGAGAAAATAGAGTTACATAGCAAAAGTTATAGCCGATTTAAGATTTAACAACCACGCGGGGATAAAGATGGCCCTAAGTCTCCATGCAGTCTTCTACTACGCTTTATACATCACCAAATGATGTAACAATTTTCTAGGGCCTTCGTGTCATTAAAAGCTTTCTAGAAATATTTTATAATAAATAAACGGAGTTACGTAGCAAAAATTATGGCTGATATAAAATTCTAACGACCGCGTGGCCACAACGACAACCACAGACCTCCAAGTTGTCTTCCGCTATGCTGTTTGCATCCCAATGATGTAATAATTTTTCATCACATTAGTCTTATTACAAGCTTTCCGTAAATATAATATAATAAAAAAACAGAGTTACGTAGCAAAAGTTACGTCTGATTTAAAGGTCAACCACCACGCGGGCATAACGACGCCCTTGGGTCTCCACTTAGTCTTATGATATACAATCTGTATCATCGAACGATGTAATAATTCTCTAAGACCATTGTGCCAATACTGGCTTTCCAGAAACATAATAGAAGAAAAAAACGGAGTAATGTAGAAAAAATTAAGGCCGATTTAAGATTTAATGACCGCACGGGGATAATGATGACCCCAGGTCTCCATGTAGTCTTCTGCTATGTTGTTTGCATCACCCAATGATGTAACAATATTCTAGGGCCTTCGTCTCATTACAAGCTTTCTAGAAACATATTCTAATAAGCAAACGGAGTTATGCAGCAAAAAGTATGGCCGATTTAAGATTTTTTAAGGACTGCGCGGCCATAACGACGAACCCAGGTCTCCAAGGAGTCTTCTTCTATACTGTCTACATCCCCAATGATGTAATAATTTTCCAAGGGATTCATCTTATTATAAGCTTTCCACGAACATATTATAATAAAAAAATGGAGTTACGCAGCAAAAGTTATGTCCGATTTAAAATTAATGACCGCGCAGGCATAACTACGCCCTTAGGTCTCCACTTAGTCTTACGCTGTACAATCTGTACCATCGAATGATGTAATAATTCTTTGAGACCATCATCTCAATACAGGCTTTCCAGAAACATATTATAATAAGAAAACAGAGTAACGGAGAAAAAGTTAAGGCCAATTTATGATTTAACGACCGTGTGGGGATTATGACGACCTTAGGTCTCCATGTAGTCTTCTGCTTTGCTATCTACATCACCCAATGATGTAACAATTTTCTAGGCCCTTTGTCTCATTACAAGGTTTCCAAAAATATATTTTAATAAGCAAACGGAGTTACGTAGAAAAAATTATGGCTGCTTTTAGATCCTTACAACCGCGCGGCCATAACGATGACTGCAAGTCTCTAAGCAAAAGTTATGTCTGATTTAAAATCTAATGACCGCGCGGGCATAACAACGCCCTTGGGTCTCCACTTCGTCTTATGCTATGCTATCTGTATAGTCGAATGATGTAATAATTCACCAGGACCTTCGTCTCATTACAAGCTTTCCAGAAACATATTATAACAAGAAAACGGAGTTATTTAGCAAAAGTTATGGCCGATTTAAGATTTAACAACCACGCGAGGATAAAGATGACCCTAGGTCTCCATGTAGTCTTCTGCTATGCAATCTACATCACCCAATGATGTAACTATTTTCTAGGGCCTTCGTCTCATTATAAGCTTTCCAGAATCATATTATAATAAGCAAACGAAGTGACGCAGCAAAAATTATGGCCAATTTAAGATTTTTACGACCGCGCGGCCAGAATGAGGACCACAGGTCTGCAAGTAGTCTTCCGCTATGCTGTTCGCATCCCCAAATGATGTAATAATTTTCCAGGGCATTCGTCTTGTTACAAGCTTTCCGTAAAAATATTATAATAAGAAAATGGAGATGTGTAGCAAAAGTTACATCTGATTTAAAATTTAACGACCGCGTGGGCATAACGACGCCCTTGGGTCTCCACTTAGTCTTATGCTATACAATCTGTATCATCGAACAAAATAATAATTCTCCAGGACCATCGTATCAATACAAACATTCTAGAAACAAATTATAGTAAGAAAACGGAGTTACGTAGCAAAAGTTATGTCTGATTTAAAATTTAACGACCGCAGGGGCATCACAACGCCCTTGGGTCTCCACTTAGTCTTACGCTATGCTATCTGCATCGTTAACCAATGTAATATTTCTCCAAGACCTTTGTCTCATTGCAGCCCTTCCAGAAACATATTATAATAAGCAAATGGAGTTACCCAACAAAAAATAAGGCCGATTTAAGATTTTAACAACTGCGTGGCCATAACGACGATCACCGGTCTCCAAGTAATCTACCGCAGTAATAATTTTACAGGGCACTCATCTTATTACAAGCTTTCCATAAACATATTATAATAAAAAGACAGAGTTACGCAGCAAAGTTACGTCCGATTTAAAGTTTAACCACCGCGCGGGCATAACGATACCCCTGGGTCTCCACTTAATCTTACGCTATACTATCTATATCATCGAATGATGTAATAGTTCTTCAACAGTTTTATCCTATTACAGGCTTTCTAGAAACATATTATAATTAGAAAACGGAGTTACGTAGCAAAAGTTATGGCAGATTTAAGATTTAACAATCGCCCGGGCATAATGTTGACCGTAGGTCTCCGTGTAGTCTTCTACTATGCTGTCTACATCACCGAATGATGTAACAATTTTCTAGGCCCTTCGTCTCATTACAAGCTTTACAGAAACATATTATATTAAGCAAATGGAGTTACGTAGCTAAACTAATGGTCAATTTAAGATTCTAACGACCGCACGGCTATAACGACGACCGCAGGCCTCCAAGTAGTCATCCGCTATGCTGTTTGCATCCCCAAATGATGTAATAATTTTCCAGGGCATTCGTCCTATTACAAGATTTCCGTAAACATATTATAACAAGAAAACGGAGCTACGCATTAAAACTTAATGATGCCCTAGGTCTCCACTAAGTCTTGTGCTATACTATCCATATCATCGAACGATGTAATAGTTCTCCTAGACCTTCGTCCTATTACAGGCTTTCTAGAAACATATTATAATTAGAAAACAAAGTTACGTAGCAAAAGTTCTGGCCGATTTAAGATTTAACAACTGCACGGGTATGATGATGACCCTAGGTCTCCTTGTAGTCTTCTACTATGCTGTCTACATCACCCATAACGGCGACCCCAGGTTTCCAAGTAGTCTTCCTCTATACTGTTTGCATCCTTGATGAGGTAATAATTTTCCAGGGCATTCATCTTATTGCAGGCTTCCATAAACATATTATTGTAAAAAAATGGAGTTACGTAGCAAAAGTTAAGTCCAATTTAAAATTTAACGACCGCGTGGGCATAACGACGTCCTTGGATCTCCACTTAGTCTTACGCTTTGCTATCTGCACCGTCGAACAATGTGATAATTCTCCTGGGGCTTCGTCTCATTACTAGCTTTCCAGAGATATATTATAATAAGAAAACAGAGCTACGTAGCAAAAGTTATGGCCGATTTAAGATATGACGACCGCGCGTGGATAACGATTACCCTAGGTCTCCATGTAGTCTTACGCTCTAGTTTCCATATCATCGAACGATGTAGTAGTTCTACAAGTGCTTCGTCCTATTATAGGCTTTCTAGGAACATAATAATTAGAAAACGGTGTAACGTAGCCGAAGTCATGGCTGATTTAAGATTTAATGACCGCTCGGGGATAATGATGACCCTAGGTCTCCATGTAGTCTTCTGCTATACTGTCTACATCACCTAATGATATAACAATTTTCTAGGGCCTTCATCTCGTTACAAATTTTCTAGAAACATATTGTAATAAGCAAACGGAGTTACGTAGCAAAAAGTAGTGCCAATTTAAGATTCTGACGACTACGCGGCCAAACGGTGACCCCAGGTCTCAAAGTAGTCTTCCTCTATACTGTTTGCATCCCTGATGATGTAATAATTTTCCAAGGCATTCATCTTATTACAAGCTTTCCATAAACATATTATAGTAAAAAAACAGAGTTACGCATCAAAAGTTACGTCCGATTTAAAATTTAACGACCGTGCGGGCATAAGGACGCCCTTGGGTCTCCACTTAGTCTTACGCTATGCTATCTATATCGTGGAACGATGTAATAATTCTCCAGGACCTTCGCCTCTTTACAAGCTTTCTAGAAACATATTATAATAAGAAAACGGAGTAACGTAGCAAAAGTTATGGCCGATTTAAGATTTAACGACCACGTGGGGATAATGATAACCCTAGGTCTCCATGTAGTCTTCTGCTATGCTGTCTACATCACCCAATGATGTAACAATTTTCTAGGGCCTTCATCTCATTACTAGCTTCCCAGAAACATATTAGAATAAGCAAACGGAGTTATGTAGCAAAAAGTAATGCCGATTTAAGATTTTAACGACCACGCGGTCATAACGATGCCCCTGGGTCTCCACTTAGTCTTACGCTATACTATCTATACCATTGAGCGATGTGGTAGTTTTCCAAGAGCTTCGTCTTATTACAGGCTTTCTAGAAACGTATCATAATAAGAAAAGGGAGTTACGTAGAAAAAGTTATGGTCGATTTAAGATTTAACGACTGCGTGGGGATAATGATGACCCTAGGCTTCTATGTAGTCATTTGCTATACTGTCTACATCACCCAATGATGTAACAATTTTCGAGGGCCTTCATCTCGTTACAAGCTTTCCAGAAACATATTATAATAAGCACACAGAGTTTTGTAGCAAAAAGTATGGCCGATTTACGACTCCAACGACCGAGGGACCATAACGGCGGCCCTAGGTCTCCAAGTAGTCATCCTCTATTATAGGCTTTCCATAAACATATTATAATAAAAAAACAGAGTTACACAACAAAAGTTACGTCCGATTTAAAATTTAACGATCGTTCGGGTAGAAGGACACCCTTGGGTCTCCACTTAGTCCTACCTTATGCTATCTGTATCGTCGAACGATGTAATTATTCTCCAGGACCTTTGTCTCATTACAAGCTATCCAGAAACATATTATAATAAGAGAATGGAGTTACGTGGTAAGAGTTATGACAGATTTAAGATTTAACGACCGTGCAGGGTTAATGATTACCCTAGGTCTCCATGTAGTCTTCTGCTATGCTGCCTACATCACCCAATGCTGTAACAATGTTCTAGAGCCTTTGTCTCATTACAAGCTTTCCATAAATATATTATAATAAGAAAAAGGAGTTACGGAGCAAAAGTAACGTCTGATTTAAAATTTAACGGCCGCGCGGGCATAACAACACCCTTGGGTCTCCACTTAGTATTACGCTATGCTGTTTGTATCGTCGAACGTTGTAGTAATTCTCCAGGACCTTCATCCCATTACACGCTTTCTAGAAACATATTGTAATAAGAAAACGGAGTTACTTAGAAAATGTTAAGGCCGATTTAAGAATTTAACGACCGCGCGGGGATAATGATGACCCTAGGTCTCCATGTAGTCTTCTGCTATGCTGTCTACAATACCAAATGATGTAACAATTTTCAAGAGCCTTCATCTCATTAGAAGCTTTCTAGAAACATATTATAATAAGAAAACGGAGTTACGTAGCAAAAATTATGGCCCATTTAAGATTCTAACGACCGCACGGCCATAACGACGACCACAGGTGTCCAAGTAGTCTTCAGCTAGACTCTTTGCATATCCAAATGATGTAATAATTTTCCAGGGCATTGGTCTTATTATAAGCTCTCTGTAAACATATTATAATATAAAACAGAGTTACGTAGAAGGAGTTACGTCCGATTTAAAATATAACGATCGCGAGGACATAACGATGCCCCTAGGTCTCCACTCAGTCTAATGCTATACTGTCTATATCATCGAACGATGTAATAATTCTCCAAGAGCTTCGTCCTATGACAGGCTTTCTAGAAACAATTATAATTAG
>QLOD02166623.1:0-36592 GCA_003260245.2 Sideroxylon spinosum
TGGTGCACCTAACCCAAACCAAAAATTTTGGAGAGGAATAGTGCCGAATCCGTCTCGATGGTTTGGTTGCCGTCGGGACGGCTCCTCTAAGGATTCTGCTAAGACATGGCAGCTTTGTAGAGATAGAAAGAGACCGAAATGCTACTGTTTCCACCTATCCCCTTGGAGCAACTGACCTCTTCGCCTGCAAGATTCTCAAGTTATATATCCTCCCATCAACCAACACACAATAACAAGAATAGATGAGGAAGAGTTCTTCCAATTGGCTAAGAAGCTCCACGAATAGAGCCTCAAGAAGACCCTCCGCACCTCTAGCGAGCCGATATTTTTTTCAAAGAAGACCTAACGTTGCAGACACCCACTTCACCATTTATTCTTCTTGTGCTCCAATCAGAAGATATTTTTCCCCTCTCCTTTTACTTACATTTTTCATTTAGGTTTCCGATTGTTTGAAGCTAGTATTGTCTATGGTGAATCTATGAGTTTGAAGATTTTTCTCTGATTTCCTCGTGAATGGTTGACGAAGGGGTTTAAGACTTTCTTATAACTATTTTTTGTGGACGTGTGTGGGAAAATCGAGCCTATCTTGGTTCAATATTGGACTTTCGTCGCATTGCCTGAACTTCATCTTCCTCAGATCCCCAATTTTTGGTGCACTGTCGGGATGGCCTGACTCTTTCGTTAGGACGGTTTGTGGCAGTGCTGCATCCGTCAGAATGGTTTTGTAGTTCCATCGGGATTGTTTAGGCCAATGGTTAACCCGTCGGAATGGAGTTAAAATCGCGTCAGGATAGGATACGGCAGTGGCCAAACTGTCAAAATGGTTTAGTACTTTCCGTTAGGATGGTATGCAGAAACTAAACAAAAATAAGCAAAGTGAGTGTCATTTTGTAGCGCACGACTTCATGTTGACATCCCCAAAAATAATTTTTCCATTCGATTCACGAAATTGTAATTATGTTATTTTTTTGGTAGATATGTCACTTTTGTTTAAAATTTAGAGGGGAAGTAAATGTAAAAGTGTAACAGAGGTTTTTAGGGGTTTACATAATTTTGCAGCAAATAATTTTGCACCAAACGCATCCTAATAATGCATCCATAAAGTCAATCAACAGAATTGGCAAGAAGTGAGCCAAATTCATTTACCTACCCACTATCACCCGAACAGTATCTTAGCCCTTCATAGATCTCAGTAAGCCAGAAGCAAAGTCCATCGTAATATTCTCCCATTTCAATTCTGTCACTAGCAAAGGTTACAAAAGACAAATCGATCTTCGATGCTCGGCCTTAACTTGTTAACCAATAAGGAATCTACTCACAAACACTACTTCATACCTGCCTAAAAGAATTGATGGTGCAGCTTGTGGAATATCATTGTACCCCGAGGATGTACTGTAAATTTAGAGTAAGGAACTCCCTTAGAACCATATCTCTAACAGAAATAGGCACATAAAGTCTCCCTAGATACCTCAGACTATTAATAGTACCAACTAACCATCTGGGATCTCATCAAAACTCAATAACTTAGCCCGACTAGCCTTAGATTCAATATTAGTCCCCAGAGCCTCAATCACATGTGATTGCACTTGAAACGTGTAATTACAAATTCAACATTTTGATACTCATTGATGCATTTAAGTAGTTAATTTTGAAGTTTTATCATTATTTTATTATTTACAGTGTTTGTTCTTTTAATTGTAGGGAAAAGGGTAAAATAAGTGAAATTAACAGTGATGAAAGTGGCGGCCAAGGAGAAAAAGAAAATGGTCCGAAGTTCAAGATGGTTGAAGTGGTGTGCAGCTGAAGTTCCAGCTTGACATCCTGTCAGTATTTTGACCAATCTTCTAACTCACAATTCAGATTGACTTGATTCTTTTTTATTTGGAAAGAAGACTCAAAGGGATACAACTTTTGTTTTTTAGTCAAAGTCTGAATCCATCTTTTTCAAGGTCAATAGGGCGTTGGAAATTGAGAACAGAAAGTTGTTAGAAGGACTTCAAGAGGAAGCAGAATTTGAGTAATCACCATTCTGTGGTCCAGACCACAGTAGCTGAGCATACACGAGTTAATTCTCATCTTTTAGGGTTTCTGTGTAACCTATATATAAACCCTATTGCACGGCCGAACTGGAGGAGCCATAGATTATATTTTTTCATTCTTTTTAGAGTCTTAGATAGTTTTTAGAGATTGGTAATGTTCATAAAATGCTTGGAAGATTTTTTAGAGTTTGCGTGGGCTTCGCTACAACAATAATCCTTCGCTACAAGGTTCTGATTAGACTATAGAGTATGTTTACTTTCGTTTTGCATTTTAATAATATTGCTTCACTGTTTTATTCATTAGATCTATTATATATGAGTTTGTTGATTGTTTTTGCTTTCATTTTATCTAAAATAATGTCAGTGTAGAAACCCTAGCTTTTGATTCAACGAATCAAGGAAGGGTAGCTCATGAAAATACTCTGGGATATACGTAGACCCTTCCCATGGATTTCGAAGGCACATGCGTAGGGATCTACTACTTTAAATCCATTTTAAATTTTTTGGAAAACATTCGAAAACAAAAAAATCTTTAACCATATTCATTTAAAATCACTGGTACTAGTTTTCGAGTATAATTTTCTAAATATTTTTGGATAAGATTAAAATAGGTTTTGAATAGAACTCTGATTTCGTTTGTTTGAAAAAATTTTGAAAACAAAGACCTTTACCCATATTGATTTGAAATCACTAGTACTGGTTTTTGATTCGAACATTGATTCATATTTTTTAGCAAATTAAAAATAGGGTTTGAGATCAATTCTAATCTCATTTGTTTGAAAACTATCAGAAACAAAAGTCTTTAACCATATTCATTTGAAATCACTGGTACTAGCTTTCGATTTATATGTTCTCAATTATTCTCAATCATAACCGAATTTCAATTTTGAAAGTAAATAGCCCAGAGTAAAGTAGTGAACTACCCGGACTTGCAAGTTGAATCAAGGACTTCTTCATTAGTGATTTCTTTATTCAAGTTTGTTATTTAATCTAATTTCTAAGTTAATTTATTTGCTTTAAAATTTAGAATAGATGGTTTGTTTTCACTTTAAAATTAAATTGAATTTCTTTACTTAATATTTAATTCATTTAGAACTTAAAATAAAAACTGAGTCTTATTAGTAAATTAATTGAATAAGTCTAGAGCTTTTAACCAAGTCCTCCCTGTGGAGATGACCTCAGTACTCATCGAGTTTAAAACTATGACTACCCTCTAGCACTTGAGAGGTAGAACCCTTAACACATTTCAGGATCAGTCAAATTTTTGGCACCGTTGCCCAGGAGGGCATTTAAGCCCTAGACTTGGGAGTTAAGGGGTGTTCACTTGAGAAATTGGGTGAATTGCTCCTTTGCTCTATCTCTTTATTATTAGTTTTCTTTCTTTCGCACTATTAACATATTCATTTGCACATCATATAGCGTAACTTGCATGTTGGTTAATTTAGGTTACATTTTAGTGTAAATTTTTGTTTTTTCATGGATATTGGTTTTGATGACTTCACTCATAGCCCTTTTGATACCCGAGAATACATAGAGTATTTAGGTGGCATGTTTGGATATTCTTTTACATTAGACACCTATAGTATGCTTCCCCGATTCTTTGGGCACGAGGAGGAAGACGACGTCTTCATCTTGATAGGTTTGAGGCAGTGTGTAGTTTATGTGATGATGTTAGAATGAGCAAGAGACTTAGGGTCATATTTTTCCCTTTATCATTACAAGGTGTGGCTGGTGACTGGTGTTATAATTTTGGTCAAGGGACCACTTGCGAACAATGTTATCAAGCTTTTATTGAAAAATTTCTCCCTATCCATCAAACCTTCATCCATGGCCTTCAAATAAAAAATTTTTACATAAAGAAGGATGGAGTATTTAATAAATGTTGGGAGAGATTTAATATACTTTTAGATACATTCCTAAATCACGGACTACAGTTAGGGAACATCCTAGCTATTTTATATAATGTTGTACCTCGTGATTTACACCAGGCGTTTGATAAAGTCTTGGGTAGGGAATTTCTTAACCTCACCTCGTGTGAGGCATGGTCATTTCTTAAATTTTTCTATGAACACACCAAGCCATCGGAAAGACTTGAATTTAATATTGAACCTTACACACTTATAAGCCACACCAACCCTTTCCCGTATGCTCCTACTTCAATTGATCCTTATGATCCATCCTTTAGAAGTAGCATATATGTGGAACCTGATTACTCAACTTTTGCATTTCCCAACCTTGTTCCACTCTTTGAGGACCCGCCTTCAGGATTATTGGCCATGTGAACCTAATAATGCACAACTCAAGGACATTCTTCATCAATTAATGAAACAGCAGCAAGCTTTAGATGGCATCACAGAGCAAATTTCTAGGATGACATAAGTAATGAGCACCGCTCTAAGTGGTAACATGACTGAGTTGTCGACCTCAGGCACTACCATAGGCACTGAGTGGGACAATTGCCCTAACTACATTAGGGATAACATAGTAGAGTAGATTTTTCTTTTCCTTATTTTCTTATTTCTTTTAAGTTTGATTTTCTTTTTTTATTTTCTTTTCCTTCCGTTTTTATTTCTTCTTTTGTACTAACCCTTTATCTTGTTTTATTTTCCCTTTTTTTTCTTTTATTTTCTTTCTAACCTTTTCTCTTATATAGTTTCTTTTATTTTCTTCAAATAAGGAAGCTCCTGAGGTAATATCCTTCCTCTCAATTTTTCAATCTAGCACTTTCAATTTTTGTAATTCGTATATATAATTGTTGTTGGGAGTGCTGTAGAATCTAAGTAAGGGGGTGCTTTGGGTGATGCCTTAAGGGGACTTGAATAATGGGTGCATGCTTGGTTTAATTTGTGCTTTGCTCTTATTTGTGCCTTTTATGGTTTGTGTTTCATGCTCATCATCATGTTCACTATTGCACACTACAGAACCATATATGTATTATGGTTCTCACATTAAGGACAATATGAATTTTGAGTTGGGGGTAGGGGTTGCATGATGATCTTTTGTGCCAAAATTGTAAAATTTTAAAATATTTGGATTATTTTGAGCTTGAATACACGAATTTAGCACATTTATAACTACATGTCAGCCTTTTTGGTTTAATTGATTATGGAAGTGAGTGAGAAAGTGATGAGTGAATCTTGCTCAAGCATTAATAAGAAACTTAATTCAAGTTAAGTGTGTCATATCCTTGCGCGTATCTTTTGGCTATCATGGAGAAGAATTTATGTGCATAGGAGTGGATTTTATTTAATATTGGTTAATTGAGCATTCTTGGACTAGATAGAGACTTATACCCCTTTTTAGTGAGCTTTTGAGACTATCATTTTTTTTCTTGAGGGGTTGCACACAATTACAGCTCTTTCATTCGCTACTTTGGTTTTCAATGCATCAATTGCATCACACACACTTGCATGAGTTTCACTCACCATAGTATGAGTTGTTGTGAGCTTTGAACATGATGCTAGGCTATCTTTGCCATTATTGGGCCTCTTTATCCTTCCTTGATTTGAAATTGTCTTAAGAGCCAACTTGAAGCCTTTTTAATAAAGTGTGTGATGTTTATTTATATATTTTTTCTTGGTTTCCACCTCATATATTATCCCCCAACCTTATTCATACACTTTAAGCCTTACCCTCACATGTCTTGGGTTATGAAAGTGCCTTAATGTCAATGATGTGAACATAGGTTAGGAATGGGAACTTTTGAGAGCTTATTGAGATGAAATGTTGGGTGGAGAATTCAGTTGTACTTCAATTCGAAAAAAAAAAAAGAAAAAAAGAGTTTTTGTCATTCCTTTTGTCTATGAAATTATGGGACTTGTACATTATTTGCAATATTTACAATTGTCTCAAGGGTAGTATTTAGTGTGAATAAGCTTCTTGTCGGGATCTTTGATAAGGTTAGAAAGGATACTGGTAGTTTGGGACTTGTGTGCACTTGAACATCTTTATCCCAAGACATGTGCTTTGATTTCCATATCTTCCATTGTTAACCACTACCCATGGCCAAGTTACAACCAAAATAAAGACCTAGTGGATTCTAAGTAAGCAACTCTTGTATTGTGCATGTAGTGGTCTTGTTTAGGTTGTGTGGTGTGATTTCTTGTATGGCTTTGGAACTTTTTGGTATGAGCTGTCCACTTTGAACTTCAATTCAGTTCACATACTTATTCACGGGGTTGTGTGTAATTAGAACAGCATTTTATGCTAATAGGCATGTGTGAACCCTCGATAAGTGAATGCCTTTCTATGAGTGACATCTTGTGAGAATTTGAAGTCAAAACCTAGTTCCGTTTATGCTCTTGCAACCTTGTTGAAAGAATGAAACAATTTTGCACAATGCTCTTTCTACTTTGATAGTCCATGCATTTATGCTAGCACTTGGAAGTTATACATGATATTTGACCTTGTGACTTGTTGGACATGAGCATTATTCATTTTTTATCTTGATGACTTTTTGACACTTTGAGACCATGCCATAGAATTTTGTGGGTAGATTCACTACAAACCCTCACGAGACCTTACTCATCCACTAAAGGAAATCTAGGGGTTTAAAGGGCTTACTGCACATAGCTAAGTATAGCCATGTTTCCAACGAAAAAGAGAAATAGGGTGGTAGTTACATTTCATTTTAATAATGGACATTGCTAGGGACTAACAACGTTCAAGTTGGGGAGTGTGATTACACTTGAAAAGTGTAATTACAAATTCAACATTTTGATACTCATTGATGCATTTAAGTAGTTAATTTTGAAGTTTTATCATTATTTTATATTTATAGTGTTTTTTCTTTTAATTTCAGGGAAAAGGGTAAAATAAGTGAAATCAATAGTGATGAAAGTGGCGGCCAAGGACAAAAAGAAAATGGTCCGAAGTTCAAGATGGTTGAAGTGGTGTGCAGCCAAAGTTCTAGGATGACACCCTGTCAGTATTTTGACCATATCTTCTCACTCACAATTCGGATTGACCTCATTCTTTTTTATTTGGAAACGAACTCAAAGGGATATAACTTTTGTGTTTTAGTCAAAGTCTGAATCCATCTTCTTCAAGGTCAACACTGCGTTGGAAATTGAGAACAGAAAGCTGTTAGAAGGACTTCAAGAGGAAGCAGAGTTTGAGTAATCACCATTCTGTGGTCCGGACCAGCTCCCAAACAGTCCGGACCACAGTAGCCGAGCGTGCACGAGTTAATTCTCATTTTTTAGGGTTTCTGTGTAACCTATATATAAACCCTATTGAACGGCCGAACTGGAGGAGCCATAGATTATTTTTTTTCATTATTTTTAGAGTCCTAGATAGTTTTTAGAGATTGGTAATGTTCATAGAATGCTTGGAAGATTTTTTAGAGTTTGTGTAGGCTTTGCTACAACAGCAATCTTTCGCTACAAGGTTCTGATTAGATTACAGACTACTTTTACTTTCGTTTCACATCGTTTCGGTGTTTTATTCATTAGATCTGTTAAATATGACTTTGTTGATTATTTTTGCTTTTGTTTCATCTAAAATAATGTCAGCATAGAAACCCTAGTTCTTGATTCAGCGAATCAAGGAAGAGACATACGTAGACCCTTCGCATGGGTTTTGAAGGCATATACATAGGGATCTACTATTTTAAATCCATTTTAACTTGTTTCGAAAACATTCGAAAACAAAAATCTTTAACCATATTCATTTGAAATCACTAGTACTCGTTTTCGAGTATAATTTTCCAAATATTTTTGGACAAGATTGAAATAGGTTTTGAATAGAACTCTAATTTCGTCTATTTGAAAATTTTTCAAAAACGAAGACCTTAAACCATATTCGTTTGAAATCACTAATACTGGTTTTTGATTCAAACACTGATTCATATTTTTTAGCAAATTAAAAATAGGGTTTGAGATCAATTCTGATTTCATTTGTTTGGAAACTTTCGGAAACAAAAGTCTTTAACCATATTCATTTGAAATCACTAGTACTGGCTTTTGATTTATATGTTCTCAATAATTCTCAAACAAAACCGAATTTCAATTTTGAAAGTAAATAGCCCAGAGTAAAGTAGTGAACTACCCGGACTTGCAAGTTGAATCAAGGACTTCTTCATTATTGATTTCGTTATTCAAGTTTGTTATTTAATTTAATTTCTAAGTTAATTTATTTGATTTAAAATTTAGAATAGATGGTTTGTTTGCACTTTAAAATTAAATTGAATTTCTTTACTTAATATTTAATTCATTTAGAACGTAAAATAAAAACTGAGTCTTATTAATAAATTTTGTGAACAAGTATAGAGCTTTTAACCAAGTCGTCCCTGTGGAGATGATCTTGGTACTCACCAAGTTTAAAAATATGACTACCCTCTTGCACTTGAGAGGTAGAACCCCTATGACATTTCAGGGTCGGTCAACATGACTGACCAGAATTGGCTAAGTACCTAAGGCACATAGAATAGCAAGACCCTCATTTTCTTGAATCTCCAAATTAAACCACCCGGGCTCATTATCATTTCCCACTTTTGTACGGCAAGACCCACTAAAGTACCACGAGTCTTCCAGCTAAGTGTGTCAGCAACCACGTTTGCCTTACCAGGGTGATACTAAAGTTCAAAATCATAATCCTCATTGTACTTCACCCATCTCATTTGTCTCAAATTCAGATCTTTGAGTGAAGAGGTATTTAAGCTCTTTTGATTGGAGAACACCTCAAATTTCTCACCATACATGTAGTGTCTCTAGCTTTTCAAAGCATAGATGATTGATAAGAACTCCAAATCATACCCCGAGTAGTTATGCCCACAAGTCTTCAACTGTCTAGACCCACAAGCCACCACTCTATCGCCATGTATTGTTGCGCAACTTAAAGCTTCCCTAGATGTGCCACAATAAACTAAATAACCTAATCCCCTCTCTAGTGTCACAAGCACTGATGCAAACGTTAATCTCTTCTTCAGCTCTTAAAAAGACAGCTTGCACTTCTCATCCTAAATAAACTAGACCTATTTCTGAGTCAGCCTCGTCATTAGCCCAGCTAGCCTCTAGAAGTCACGAACAAATCATCCCTAATACCCTTCAAAACCCAAAAAATTCCAAATCTTAAAAATTATCCTTGGTCTTGGCCAATCCATAACCACCTCAACCTTAGACAAATTGATCCCAAATCCTTCTCTATAAATAATATGCCCAAGGAATTTCACCTCCTTGAGCCAAAACTCACACTTGTTCAATTTAGCATAGACCTAAGGGTTCTTCAAGGTCTGAAGTACAACTCGTAAATACCCCTCATATTCCTCCTCTAAATAGGAATAAACCAAAATATCATCAATAAATATGACTATAAACTTGTCTAAAAACTTTTTGAACACTCAGTTCTTCAAATCTATGAATACGGTAATAGCATTAGCCAGCCCAAATAACATCACCAAGAACTTTTGTAGTGGTCATACCAAGTTCTGAATATTGTCTTAGGATGTCCTACTGCTTTACCCTCAGCTGATGGTAACTAGATCTCAAATTTATCTTTAAGAAAATAACTAAATCCTTCAATTGATTAAGCAGATCATTAATTCTCGATAAAAGATACCAATTCCAGATTGTGACCCGTTTCAGCCTCCGATAATCTATACACATAATGAGAGTTCCATTCCTTTTAGCTGTAAACATTGCTGGTGCATCCCAAGGTAAAGTGCTAGGGTAGATAAATCCCTTAAAGCTCAACTCTTCTATCTGAGGTTCTAATTCCACCAACTTTATCGGTGCCAATCGGTACGGGACTAAAGAAATAGGTTTTATGCAAGGAACCAAATCAATCCCGAATTTAACCTCCTGTTCAGGCGATAATCCTGACATATCATCCAAAAACACTTTTAGAAATTCATAAACTACATGTGGTTAATCAACTTTGTCACCCTCCTCATCCTCCAAAGCTATACATGCAAATAAGCTACATAAGTCTACTTGTTCTTTCCCATCAAGAGAAGGCAAGATCTGAGCACAACAGCAATCAACAGAAAATCACAAATAGAGTTATCCGATCTTTAGAACAATCTATCATCACCTGATAAACTGATAACTAGTTCATGCCAAGAATCACATCAAAGCCTCCCATGTCTAGTACAATTATATCAAAACTGATAAGTCCTCATAACCTGAAGCCTCATCCCTGATAGTGATCTCACAACCTATATAAACTCTATTCAACATAGAATGACCCTCAATCGGTGTTTCGACTTGTAATGGTAGAATCAACTCATCCACAGCTAAATTTAATGCAGACCTAAATGGTTCATCAATAAATGAGTAAGATGATCCAATGTCAACAGGAAGCTTGATCTAGTAGCATAGATGAGAAAGGTATTTCTAGTCATTATAGGCTCTGCTCGTCCATCATTCTGCGCTATAGTAAAATCTAGCACCTAAGTCATCGCTGTTGGTGCCCTACACCCTTTTGACGATGCTAGGATCCACCCTGAGCTCTTTGATGCTGTTGAACCTCACTTGGAACACCCATTTAGTAATATTGTACCCTACCCTGAGCACTTCTCTGAAACTGAGTCTGCATATCGTAAACTTGCCAGCCTTTTACTCTGTAAGTCTTATAACACTACCATTCCTTTGCCTCTATGGAATATAACTTTACACATGGCCCGATTGACAATAAGTATAGCAAAACTTGATCTCAATCCTATTTTCATACCCAAATGGCACACCTTTAAAAGGGCAACATATTGACAATGTCCTGGTTATTTGTGGTTATAATAAATAATAGAACTCTGAACAGGAACTATTGTTGTTACTGACTGAGTTGGGACTGTACTCTCCTACTGAAATTGCTGAGTCTATAACTCATATAATTTTTCTCTCTGTCTTTTCTTTGGTTTACTATCCTGTTGTGGAGCCTTAACCTATTTAACATTATTTTGTGCCCTAGCATTTACGAAATGTTTCACCACCGTCATGGCCCAATTAATAAGAACCTTATATTCATTAAGCCCCAGTAGCACTATTTGATTCCTGACTGTAGGCCTCAATCCCTTCTCAAACCATCTACCCTTAGTGCGTTCAGTAGACGCCAACTCCTTAACATATTTGGCCATTAATGTACACTTCCTATATAAACCAGCACAGATATCGACCCTTAAGTCAAATTCAAACACTCGTCAAGTTTGGTAGCAGTCAAAGATTGCAGGAGGAAGTGTTCTCTAAAATGCTCCTTGAGAGCTTCCCAAGTAAGCGTAGATGTCCCATGAGACTCTTTCATAGTAGTCCACCAGTCCACCGTAGTTCCCTTCAGCTGAAATACAGTAAGCATAACTCTGGCCTTTTTATCATTAAGTTGCATTACTTTAAATATCTTTTTATTCTTATGTAAAAATTTCTCATCCTTTTTAATGTCTGCTACACCAGAGTAAGTTGGAGGCTTCATCCTCCTAAATTTCTCACATGGAGCTATAAGCTGAATTGCCTGCATTCCCCCAATAAACATTGCAGCCATTGATTGCATTCACATATGTGGGTCCACCATTCTCGACTGCAGCATACTTGATGCTTTAGATTGCACCTCTACAATCTGAGGCATCCCTAATGAAACCTCTTCTCTAAGCCCAACATGGGACTCGTGCTCCTGTGACACTCTAGCAGCAACAGGAACATCATTAACTGGAGCTTCATGGTTCTGCTCAACCTAATCCCTTAGCATTGACCCCTACCACAACCACGGCCCCTGTTTTTGCCTTTACCTCTAGCTCTTGGAGCAACTCATGATGGCATACGCTAAGAGAAAAATCATAAAAGACTATACCAAAGTTAATGTCTTAGCAATCTAAGTCCAACAAAAAAATCAACATCACAAATCACAAATAAACAACACCTATTGTCCTTAGATATTCTAAATCTAAGCTCTGATACCAAGTTGTCACACCTCAAATTCTATGACCCAAGTACTTGAATAACAGCACACATATTAAACAATTTAACCACTTTCTCTGTCCTACACCAGAGCCAAACACACACGCTAATGGAGCAATAACATTAAATAAAAGATAAAATAAATAAATTCAAATTTAAGTCGAAATAAATGCCTTAGTTAAAACTAACTAGGCAACAAAGCTCTAAAAGAAAAATGTATGCCTCCAAAATAAGGCCCAAATAATCTCCTGAAAAAAAAATATAAAAAACTAATATTCAACTCACAAATAGAGGTTTATTACAATCGACGAAAACAATTTTATAAAAACTTAATGTAAAGAAAGAAAAATAAATGAAATTTTAATTCCTATGCTTAGAAGGTCCAAGACGCAGCTCAAAATCATTACCTACATCACAACTTGAAAAGGAATGAGCACTAATACCATTGGTGCATAAAATCCTAATTATAATATAATTGTAATAACGCCTTGCCATGCTACTAAGTGAAGCATCCCAGCACAAACAACAATCTCATACAACATCTTTAAATAACAAATTTAAATTTATTTATTTATTACTATTCTTTTACAATTTAGTCATGTATTAACACCACATAACACATTAATATAAAACAATTAGGTTTTAAGGTATTGCTGCTTGGTTGTCCCATAGATACAGGATCCAACCAATATACAACATCCTCTGGAATCTGCTTCCTAAGCCAAACCCTTGTGAATATTAAGTACACCGTCATTCGGTATCTGCTTCCTAGGCCGAAATCTTGGGAATATAATATGCCACCCTTAGGCATCTGCTCACTTCATAAATTACTAGCCTACTCCACTCAATCACTAACCCTGTATGAGTTTTGGGATTTTCAACCTTTGGATACGTATACTTGATATCTTCAATACCCCTTAACCCAGACAAAACATAATATCAAATTCCACTTCAGATCCATATTAAATAAATTCTTCCTTTAAATTCATTATTTATTAAGAGCCCTACTAATTTATAATAATGATTTAAATAATCAGTAAACCATAACACATATATAAACTAATATTATTAAATAAATAAATAGTCACAACACAAGAACTTATTGAATATGTTTCCAACAAATTGATATAGGAAATTTCAAGACAAACTAACTTATAAAGACAAAAAAAGCTAAAGTACCTTTTAGTTTATTTAAATTGTAGGTTTGTTGTACACCAATCATTACATATTAACATATATATATGCATTTAATCACATGTGGAAGAATTCAATTACTGACTTGGTATTTTCCATTATATATATATGTGAAGAATATATTTCTATCAGTATCAAATAGATCTCTACTATTGTGTATCGAAAATGAATAAAAATAAAACAAATAGGTTTGTCTTGCCCCATACCTATATGCAACTGTTGAATGTAGGAATAAAAAAGAGAAAACAGATGCACAATAGCAAGGGAAAAATGCAGCACTGAATACGGAAGAAGGTGTCGAATAGCACGGAATAAGACGACGCTGCACAACTGACTGCCTCTAGAGATTGTGTCTAAAAATACCTCCAAGTGTAAGGGTGTGTAGTTTAGTTTTAACCCGATGAGAACGAGGTCGAATCCACAAGGAACCTATTGTTTTACTTTCTAAGTTTCCAAAGATGAAAGAAATTTACTACCTAATTCAAAAATAACGATTTCAAGTGTTTGAAGGTTTTGGGTTGACTTCAAATTATAACTAATTATATATTTCTCAACTAAACGTAATCTAAACAAAATACTAAAATTCAGAATTTAAAGCAACAAATAACTAAAATCAAAATATGCAATGCAACTAATGGATAAAGATCTTGATTTAACTTTCAATTCCAGGTGGATTGATTATTTCACCACGTGATGTGTTTTAAGGTCATAATCTAAGTTTCACGTAAAGGAAAATAGATAGGAAAGATATTTTCGTGAAAGCTCACAAAGTTTTCCTAACTCAGTTTTATATTCACGTTTATGATTATAAAATCGGATGATGTTCTTTTAATAATATTAGGGTTTAGATTTAACATATTCATCTTAGAAAGATAGAAGAAAAACTGAGATTCAAAATCCTTATCAGTGATTACAATGAATGTGATCCAGGGGTTTTTTTTTCCGAATGGTTTTGAAACGAATTAAAATTAAATCTAAATATTATATATCTCTACATGTACATTTTTACACAACGCACACAGGTCTACGCCCATCACAATGTTCATAATAATCCACCATTCCTTGATTTGTTAAATCAAGAATGAGAGATTTAGCCTAACATGGAATTAATAACAACACAAGAAATCAAAATAAAACCAAGACAAAGAATAGCATTCATTAAATTAATTGAAACTTTAAATACCGTACTTCGAGACAAAGCGAAAAGTAATCAAAGTCGATAATGTGCCAATGAAAACTCCAATAATTCGCAAGAACATTCTTCAAAATAATCAAAAGAAACTCTAGAAAAACAATGTAAAAACTTTGTACGATGGCTGGAACGAAGTCCCAAAACATCGCCTTAAAGTTATATTTATAGAGCCCTTAAAAAAACCTAAAAAAATATAAGACAGTGCCTAAAATTCCCCAGTGGTTTGGACCACCCGTGGCTACAGTCCAAACCACGGTAGCTCGTTTCTTTTGGTTTATGTTAAAGTGGTCGGACCATTTAAGAGATAGTCCAGACCACAATAGCTACTCTAACTTCCTGCTTTGCCTTTCTCTCCGTGTTATTGCTCCAATTCAAATCGGAGCTCTTTGTGTGGGTATCAAAGGCTTGTTATTGTTATTTTCCTCATCTTTATTCGCTGCTAATCATAATTATTTCCTCTTCTTTCCTGAAATAAAGAGAACAAACCAAATAAGCAATAAAGATTAACAAAAGTCAAAAATTTATTAAGTGATGCTTGCTCTAATGCTAAGTTATGGAGTTCATAATTACACTTTTCAAGTGTAATCACACTCCCCAAGTTGAACATTGCTAGTCTCTAGCAATGACTTTATAAAAACAAATGTAAGCTACTACTTATTTCTCTTTTTGTCAGAAACATGGCAACACTTAGCTACGTGTAGAAAGCCTTTCAAACCCATAGGTTGCCCTTAGTGGATGGGTGAAGTCCCGTGAGGGTTTGCAGTGAATCTACCCATAAAATTCTTAAACTAACTCAATGGATGGTAATAATAATTTCAAAAACGTTTGATTCAAATTCAATATAAAACAAGTAACTGAACTTCAAAATTTTGCATAATTTTTCCAAATGTAGAAAACTCACCTAACTTTTCAACCATTTAATTTCAAGTGTGTCAAGTATTATCATTCAATCAACATAGTTAACAAATATACTCAAAGACCACAGTTTTGACTTCGACTCTCACCAAGATGCTCATTCTCAAATGAAATCAATTAAAAGGGTTACTCTCGTGGTTCATGCATAGATGTAATATCAAATAACTGCAATGACCCAAATCAAAAAGTGATTGAAAGAATTAAAACATTGAGTGCTGCATAGCTTTATGAATGGAATGTATTAATACATAAACAAGAAAGCTACTATCTATCACACGAAATAGATCAATGCTCTTATAATTATCTTTCACCTAGAGTCCATTAGGTCTTTACTAGGTTGTAGCTTGGCTATAAGGTATTGGTTAGATAAACAAATGATACGAAAAAGCAAAGTGCATGTCTAGGGATTATAATGATAATGCAATAAAGTATTCCCCAACTTTTCTCCTTTCAAGTCTTTGAATGCCAAACACTAAAGCTTTATTATTATCATTTTTTTTAGCATGGGACTGATAATAATGAACTCGTGAAATGCTATGTCGCATTTTTTTTATCATTTGACCATGATTTTTTTTTTTTCAATTAATAGCTCACCCCTTTGTACACCTTATTACCAAATTTGCATAAGTATCCCATGACATGCGAGGGTTTGTTCACCTATATACATCTAAGGCTAAAGGGTTATAATTGTGGCTAAAACAAGAAACTTTACATATTATGAGAAGGCTCCAAAGTGGAAATATAATCAAAGAAAATTCATAGGCTTTCAAATGTAAGAAAGATGGGCTAACATCATTCTCTAGGTTCATAACACTTTGTTAGAAGCAATGTTCCATAGATGTAAATCAAAAATAGTATCTTGTGTATTTAATACCAAAGCAAAGTAATGTGATGAAGCTATTTAAGAAAAGTGAGATGAAAGAAGTAATATAGAATATTAAGTATAAAACCCTTAAGAGTAAAGATCAAGCTCAAATGCTCATAAAATATAACGTGTTAAGTCTCCATCTACGTCTTGGCATACTTGAATAACTAAATCTCATGAATTCTAATCCTTAACATGCTGTTATTTCTTAATGGTCTTAGGTGATAAGTTTTTAATATAGAAGAAAAGCTTATACTCAATTTAAAATTAGTTTGTATTAAAAAAAGTTCATACTCGATTTAAAATTTAGTTCTTTATTTCAAAATTGAACATTAAACCATCTGTTAATTTCATGACTACTACCACCATTAAATTAGAAAGTGACAAATACATTAGTCATCGATAATATGTAAGGGAGGTTTACATATTATTAACCATCGTCCCCAACTTAAGAGACACATTGTCCTCAATGCGTGTGTCGTGCAAGAACAATAGTGGAGGAAAAATGAAACTGCATAAAATATATGTAAATAGTACCCCTAACATATAATGCAAGTGACTAATGATGATAAAACAAACAACAAAAAGAAACGAAATAAAAAGAAATTAACTACAAAGGAATAGAAAATAAAGGAAAAGAAGTACCTCTTGTCTACGTCATACATAGCTAAAGAAGCATTAATAGCAAGAATAGCATCATCAGATAATGTAAAAGCTTGTGGAGGTAGATCACCATGATCAAACTCAATAAAGTGTCAATACTCTTTTCCATCTCACTACCCAAATCAAGAATACCTTCTAAAGGAAGCATATCATCGTAATCTAAGTGTGATGAATTATCAAATAAGACTATGGTTTCAATGTCAGTGTCATAAATGGGTGCATCAGGCCACTCAACAGATCTGTTTACCTCAGCCCACTCCATATGCACCAAAATCTCTAAATCGACCTCGTCCCACCCTTGTCCCTCAAGAAACTGGTCAGGGGTTATAAGGATTATAGGAGGGAAAATATGAGAAAAGGGTAAAGAATTACTCTCTTCAAAACAATCATCAGACCACTCCTCAATGGGACACTCTAAACTCACTGGCATGTCATCTCCACTAAGATTATCAATGTAAATTTCAAACTCGCTGTCCTTATCTAATGGGTCAGATTTGTTAGACATGAAGGATCTGTCTTAACCAACATATATAAAGTGCGGGATAAGAAAATCATCATAATACTGCTAAACATGAGATAAAAAGTAGAATGAAAAAAATAACAATAACACAAAAATAGATAGAAGAAAATAAGGAAAATTAATAGGAACGAATGAGTTATGAACATAAAATAAGGCAACCAATATCATAGTCATATCTCAAAGCACAATTACAATCTAAAAGTACAACTAAAAGATAGAGTTTTGGGGGTACAAAGTAGAGTATTGAGTTTAAACTCTCAACTCACAAATAGTACAAATCACTCCAAAAAGACATAAGAAATAAAATAAGACATCAGTGTGGAGGTGGATGAGGGGAGTCCCAAAGATGATCTAGTATGCTTTGCAGGAGGTGACCATGAGTCTGCTGTGACCTCTGAATTTGAAGTAAGAGTTGGTGGTCATCCTCTTGATTGCTTTCCATATAACTCATCCTCTCTACCAATGAACCTATTTGGGAAGTCAGCTCAGCATTGGATACCTCATGTTCCACTTTCTCGCCAGGTTGAGCATATGACCCACTCCCTTCCTCGTCAGTCTCCATTCATCCCTTCTTAACTTTGGTTGTGTGACCCTGAGATTTAGAATATGAGATGATATTAAAAGAGTTCAATCCTAGGGCCAAAGGCATGTCATCTGTAATTTGGGCACCCTTTTGTCTAAAGATTTTTGTAAGAGCACCTCCAACAGGTAATGTAGTGAGGACTCCGGGATGCTCATATGTATACATAATATGAGGCTAGAAATATGAAGGAAAGCCAATTGTCATGCCTGTTCCAATGGCGTATATCAATCGAGCTCGAAGAGCGGTACAATCAGTATGCATGTTCTGTGGTAGGAGATTAGTGCAGGGGAACATGTGTAAAGCTCAATATTTGTCATTCAACACAGAAACTAGCTTCCAATACTCCACAGTCCATTCTTGGCCTTCTAATAATATCTCCCGAGCAATGATAGATAGTGGTGGGGTTTGAAACCCCGAGAAGTTGGAAGACTTGTGAAAAATCATTAGGTGTGAGTACAATCTCAACTCCCCGAAATTGAACTTATTATTCTTTCCTGATCTTTCCTCCTAAGTATAGAATTTTATTTAATATTGATGAAAATTTCCCAAACAGTATCCACCACACAACTAAGATGAAATGTTACCGATCCCAACCACTGTCTACACTCAAAATTCTAGTGGAGATGAAACCTTTCCCTTTAAATTGATCAATTTGCCAAAAATGTTCAATCACTAGGACTTGTAAGCCCAAATATCATCATATTGTGTGTCAACTAGTTTTTTCCAAAAACGATTGCGATCAAAAGAAGTGGAATCAATTTGTCGATCAGTAGTTTGTTTAACTCGTGGTGGCATTGTTGCTACATCAAAAAAAATGGATAGTATTGGTAGGAAAATTAGCCAAAAATCAAGCCCTCTGTCCACACAAATTTAGTGGCCCACTAGGAGTAAAATAAACTATAGAACATGAACATGAATGATCCAGTGAAAGAATTTTTGCTAAATAAACTCTCAAGAACCACAAATTTGGGTTTAATCCTGAAAAAGTACATAGCTAAGTTGAAAGATGGTAAGAGATAGAGAAAAAAAACCAAAACACTGCCTCAATCCAAAGGTCTTGTTCCTTGATGGACCAATAACTTCTATGGAAGAAATTGGAACAAGAAAGAAGAGTAAAAGTTGTGTAGGAGTCGCAATTGAAGAAATATTTAAAATAAACTTGAAGAGTAAAGATTTAATTGAAAAAGAAAGAAAATAAATGCCATGGTTAGGGCATGAAGAATGTGAAGAAGAATTACCAATTTGTGAAGATTGAAGAGAAGATGAAGCAATCTGGGAAGGATTGGGAGTGACCAACACCGTGGATGATGGCTGAAAGAAGGTAGAGGAGGTTTGGAAGAAATTTAAGTAAGAAAGGTCCATAGAAAAAAGAGTGTCCGGCTGACCAAAAAGGGATTTTGGGTGCTTAAAGTGTGCAGGGTCCCGACCGTGTAAGAGACGGTCCGGACCATCCGAGGTCTCCTGGAAATTCACCCACTGTAGTCTAGATCGGATGAGTGGGAAATAACACTAAATAAATGATTGGAATGCGATATTATATGATTTTATATCTCTTAGACATGCCAATTACATGAGTTTACTTATTAAAATACCCAATCTTAGCTTAGTTATCTCACTCTTGTAATTAAATGGCATTTGTGTGTTTCAGGTTTTAAAACACAGAAAAGAAAGGCTACCATGTCTTCTACAACCTCCCAAAGGCCATCTCAATTCAAAATATCAGTTATCATGGCTTCCGAAAAGAACGAAGTAGTCCCAAGCTCAAAACAGTACAAGAAGTGTTGCGGTAGAAAATTCCAGTGCAACACCTCTTCAGTTTTTTGGCCATAAAGTTTTCTACAGAGGTCAATTTGACTTATACTATACACTATTGGAAAGAGGACTCAACTATATACAACTTTTCTGTTGAAGACATCTTCAAATTCAGCTATTCGGAAGGTCAATTTTTCAACCAAAGTTCGCTCCAGATTGCTCCCAGCAGAAAAGCCCAGCACGACACCCCTTTGGTTTTTTAATCATAACGTTTCACTCAAAATCAGGATTGATGCGATTATTTTTGCATTGGAAAGAAGACTCAAAGAGCTAAAAATCTTCTATTGAACCATCTTCATACTCTGTCATCTCAAAGCCCGAAAACTGCTTCAAATCTGTCCCAGAAATCTGCCTAGTCCAGCACCTGCTTGGTCCAATTCCTACCAGCACCCATGCAGGCCCAACTCGCAGCCAACCAAGCCCATGCGTGGAAAATAAGCCCAGTAGCTGCAACCCTAGTTCTACATCTATTTAAACCCCAATCTGCTGAAAACGGAGGAGAAGATTCCAGCCGTGGGAAAAGTGCGAAGACTTAAACAAAATTCTGCTCTCTATTTTTCTTTGCTTCTCCTAAATTTCTCTAGACATAGTTTGAGTTTTATGAAAGTATTTGGAAGATTGTTTTTGGTGTTTTTAACCTTGCAATTCAAAATCACAAGTGGTAGGTTTTTAATTAAATTTGTTCATCCCCTTCTCTCATCCCTTTCATCTCCATCCTCTTCGTTAGATTAGTTTTCAATTTCGCACTTTCGATTTATTGTAGTAGATTAAGTTTTATTTCAATAGAAATTAATTTTTATTCATATATTGTTCATTTGAATGGTAGTCATAATATGATAGTAGTCTAGGCTCCTCCTTGGCTCCAAACCTATGAAAATGGTTTGTTGAGGTAGGGAGGTTGAGCATATTACGATCTTAAACTACATATCATAAGATTGATTGTGTGGAAAAGACTTGATAGGGATTCATGATTTGGAATCTCCTAGCAATGTTATAATCGGTTAGTGATTCACAGACTTGTTTCTTGAAATCCCTAAACACCGATTCCATGTCTTGTTAGGACGAGCTTTTCATCTCTAATCCTAATAAAGTCACACTTCCATCTCATTAAATTTTATTGCTAAATTTTTTGGACTTTTACTAATAGGGATAGATAATTAAGTCGAGATAAATAGCATGCTCAAACTTCCTCACCAATATACTATCATTGGAATTGGTCTGGGGTCAAGTTCTTTCATATTCCAAGCACATTCAATATCGCATTTAAAATTTGTTCTTTGCATTCTAGCATTTTTATTTTTGTCCTTATTTTATTGTCTTTCAATATCGCATTTAAATTCCGTTCTTTACATTCTAGCATTTTAATTTTTGTCCTTATTTTATTTTCTTTAAATACTGCACTTTTATTTTTTCTTATACTTTATCGTTTTAATTAATCTTAGTCCAAATCAAATCACTCAAGCAAACTAAAATTTGGATTTTCCCTTCCTTTTAACCATCTAAAATGATTAAAATTAACCTAATAATAGGTGTCGCCGTAAGTCATCTACTAATCTATTAAAATCAAGAAATTGAATCAAACTCTCTGTGGACTCGACCCGGACTCAAACCGGTTTATTTTGCTACCCTTGACTCCTGCACTTGGGTTGAGCAACCGTTGCTGGGGAGTTAGTACGGTAACAGTGTAGGACTTGGGTTAACTTGTTAACAAGGTTAATTTTTGAACATTTTTTTATTTATTTTATTATTTTTTTCTTTTTCTAAAAAAAAAATCAGTGCATTCATTTTGTTCTTTTCCAATCATCATGGGTTTACCACCACCCGATCTAGCACCACGTAATCTAGCTGAGGAGGAGGATAGTGTCAATGGTGATGGACCCCGTTACCAAGACCCACATGTGCATCGCACTCCTAGAGACCATCTCCACCCTGAGAGGCAAAGCATCCCATCTTGTGTTGTCTTACCTCTGAACCAACAAGGTTTCCATCTTAAGCCCGGAATGATTCAATTGCTTCTTACTTTCCATGTTATGGACTCCGAGAATCCGTACCTACACATTAAAGAATTTGAGGAAGTATGTAGGACTTTTATGGATCGAAATTGCACTGAAAACTCTATCCGATTTAAATTATTCCCATTTTCCCTAAAGGATAAAGCTAAAATATGAATTAATTCTTTGAGACCTAGGTCAATAGGGACTTGGCATAAAATGCAAACCGCTTTCCTGAAAAAAATTTTCCCAGCCCATAGGATGGCAGCGTTGCAACACCAAATGATGAATTTCACTTGCATGTCCAATGAGAGTTTCTACCAAGCTTGGGAGAGATTTAAGGACTTGACCAACCTATGTCCCCACCATGGTTTTGAGGTTTGGAGATTGGTGAGTTTCTTCTTTGACTCACTAACACCTAGCTTCAAGAAACTTGTCACCACAATGTGTAATGGTGAATTCTATGAGAAGGAGCCAGAGGAAGCATTTGAATTTTTTGACCAATTGGTGGAAAACACCAAGCAATGGGAAACACCCATCCCAACGCTTGACGTACCTAGGGGAGCATCATCTAGTGGTAAATTCCATCTCAAAGAGACTGATGATCTCCAAGGTAAACTACCTTCTTTGGATAGAAAAGTAGAGTCTCTAGAGGTTGAAAGAGTGAATGCAATAAATGAGCATAAGTTGGAATCCAATTGTGCAATTTATGAGACTACTGGGCATTGCACGGATGAGTCCTACTCTTCCCGCATACAAAGAGGTCATGTATAGGCAAACTAGAAATCCTAACAATTTTAGAAAGTCCTACCAAAACCAGAATCTAAGGCGAAACCCCTATTCAGAGTCCTATAACCCTAGTTGGAGAAACCATCCCAACTTTGGATGGAGGGATGAAGTTCATTCTGTACCTCAATCTGCTTTGCCCCCACCAATTCACAATCCATCACCTCCTGCATACCAAGGACCACACAAGAGATCCCTTAAGGATACTCTTCAACAATTCATGAAGACTCAAAGTGGAATTAATGCCTATACCACTAGATACCAAGACCAAGCCAACCGATCACTTGATGACATTCAAAGTCAACTCACTAAGTCGACCCAAGCTATGACTGCAACCGAGAAAGGAAAGCTTCCATCTCAAACTGTGCCTAACCCTAAAGGCCAAGTCAATCATTGTGAGTCATCTTCTAGTCCTAACACCAGTCATGCAGAAGTCCAAGCTATAACCACTTTGAGAAGTGGAAAAATCATTAATAAATCCATCCCTTCACATAAGAATTTTATGGAAAATGAACATGATATGGGGAAAGTTAAGGAGATGGAGAGTGAGAAAGACTTGAGTGGAGAGACGGTTAAACCAATAGTGGTTAAACATGCACCATTCCCATACAAATTGCATAAGATAAAAAATGACATTCAATATTCTGAGATCTTCAACTTGTTTAAGCAAGTCAAAATTAACATCCCACTCTTGGATGCCATTAAGCAAGTGGAAGTGCTAATCTATGCTAGTTCCTCAAGGAACTATGCATAGTCAAAAGGAGACTTAATGTAAATGAGAAAGCATTCCTTACTGAACAAGGGAGTGCAATCTTCCAACCCAAGACCCTTCCCAAATATAAGGACCCAGGTTATCCTACCATCCCTTGCACCATAGGGAACCAAAGGGTTAGCCAAGCTTTACTTGATTTAAGAGCTAGCGTGAATCTATTACCCTATACTGTTTATGAATAGTTGGGTCTTACTGAGCTCAAACCCACACGGGTCACTCTCCAATTAGCTGATAGGTCCATTAAAATTCCACAGAAATTGTAGAAGATGTCCTTGTCCAAGTGGAAATTTTACTTCCTGGTAGATTTCATTATCCTCGACACTCAACCTGTTCAAAGCCCTAATGCCTCTATCCCAATCATCCTTGGGAGACCATTTCTTGCAACCTCAAATGCAATAATCAATTGCAGGACCGATCTCATGAAATTATCATTTGGGAACATGACAGTGGAGATGAATATTTTTAATGTGTCTAAACAACCCGGTGAATATGAAGATGTAACGGAGGTTGACTTAGTCCACACACTTACGGAAGAGTATGTGGAAAAGGAAATAATTCAGGATCCTTTGCAAAGGGCCCTAATGTACAATGTGGGGAGTGATGACCTTGATGAGGTCAATGATGAGAGTTTGAAGAAAATTCTAGCTTGGTTAGAACCTACACAAATCTTATTTGTGGGTCAGTGGCCCCTAAATTTTAAACCTTTAATCCCTTCGAAAGAAAAAGTTGAATCTTCTTTCATCAAACCTCCAAAGCCAGAAAGAAAGCCATTACCCAGTGATCTCAAATACACTTTTCTGGGGGAAGATGAGTCATACCCTGTGATCATATCTTCCAAGTTGACTATGGACCAAGAAGAAAGACTTGTTCAAGTCTTAAAACAAACATGCCTTAGGTTGGACTTTAGCTGACCTAAAGGGGATAAGTCCTCTCGTCTGCACTCATCGCATATACCTTGAGGAAGAATCTAAGAATGTGAGGCAAATGCAAAGACATCTTAATCCCGTCATGAAAGAGGTAGTGAGAGGAGAAGTTCAAAAACTTCATGATGCAAGGATGATTTAGCCAATTGCAGACTCTAAATGGGTCAGTCCAACACAAGTTGTCCCTAAAAAGTCCGGAGTAACTGTAGTAGTCAATGAACATAATGAATTGGTACCAACACACATCCAAACTAAGTGGCGTATGTGTATTGATTATAGAAGACTTAATGCAGTCACAAAGAAAGACCACTTCCCACTTCCTTTCCTTGACCAAGTCTTAGAAAGAGTAGCAGGCAAAGCCTATTATTGTTTCTTAGATGGATATTCAGGTTATAACCAAATTGAGGTAGCTCTTGAGGATCAAGAAAAGACCACTTTCACTTACCCTTTTGGAACCTTCGCTTATAAAAAGATGCCATTTGGGCTTTGTAATGCACCAGCGACTTTTCAGCACTGCATGATTAGCATCTTTACTGATATGGTTAAGAGATACCTTAAAGTCTTCATGGATGACTTTTCGATTTATGGGGATTCCTTTGAAACTTGCCTCTAAAATCTTGAAAAGGTTCTTAAGCGTTGTGAGGATAGCAATCTTGTGCTTAATCGGGAAAAGTATCACTTTATGGTAACACAAGGGATTGTGCTAGGGCATACTGTGTCTTCTAAAGGGATTGAGGTTGACAAAGCTAAGGTTGAGTCAATTCAAAAATTACCCACCCCTAGAAATGTCAAGGACATCCACTCTTTTCTTGGTCATGCCAGGTTTTACCGACGATTCATTAATTCATTTAGTGCATTGGCTAAACCTTTTTGTAATCTTTTAGGAAATAATGTACCTTTTGAGTGGACTGCATAATATGAGGAGGCTTTCACTACATTAAAACAAAAATTAACCAATGCACCTATCATGCAAGCACTTGACCGGTCCCTACCATTTGAACTCATGTGCGATGCTAGTGATTATGCGGTAGGGGCAGTATTGGGGCAAAGGAAAGACAAAAAGACGCATGTGATCTATTATGCCAGTACAACATTAAACGAGACCGAATTAAATTATATAACCACTGAGAAAGAACTTTTGGCAGTGGTTTTTACCATCGACAAGTTTCGTTCATATTTGGTTAGGTTTCATATCATCATTTTCACAGATCATGCTGCCTTGAAATATTTGCTCACCAAACAAGAGGCGAAGCCTCGATTGATCCGATGGATCCTTCTGCTCCAGAAATTTGACATTGAAATTCGTGATAAAAGGGAGTAGAAAATGTCATAGCTGATCATTTGTCTCGACTGCCTAAACAAGACCTTGTCTGTACTGACCTTGTCATAAATGAGACTTTCCCTGATAAGCATCTTTTTCATCTGTCCACTATTACCTCACCATAGTTTGTAGACATTGCAAATTACCTTGCTACTGGGAAAATACCTTCTGAATGGTCCAAATTGGACTGGCAAAAATTCTTGCCCAATGTGCACTCTTTTTTCTGGGATGACCCTTACTTATTTAAATATTGTCCTGACCAAATTGTAAGGCGTTGTGTTCCGGATGACGAAATTGATAGTGCGCTTACATTCTGTCACAGTCTAACATGTGGAGGCCACTTTTCTACAAAGAAAACAACTGCTAAAATTTTGCAAAGCAGATTTTATTGGCCAACCATGTTTAAAGATGCACACTCATTTTGCATTAGTTGTGATAGATGTTAAAGGTTAGGGACCTTAACTAGAAGGAACATGATGCGCCTAAATCCCATTTTAGTGCTTAAAATTTTTGATTGTTGGGGTATTAATTTTATGGGTCCCTTTCCAACTTCATTTACTATGTGTCTAAATGGGTGGAGGCCATTGCCTCCTGAATTAATGATCATTGAGTCGTAGTCAAATTCTTAAAGGAACACATCTTTTCCCGCTTTGGAATGCCTAGGGCCATTATTAGTGATAGGGGTAAACATTTTTATAATAAGCCTGTGGGTATTTTACTAAAACGGTTTGGGATTGTGCACAAAATAGGTACTACATACCATCCACAAACTAGTGGCCAAGTTGAATTGACAAGTAGGGAGGTAAAGACCATTTTGGAAAAGACGATAAACCCTTCTCGCAAGGATTGGTCTAACCGTCTAAGTGATGCCTTGTGGGCCTATCGAACGGCCTACAAAATTGTTTTGGGCATGTCTCCTTATAGGTTTGTCTATGGAAAACCTTGCCATTTTCTTGTTGAAATTGAGCACCGTGCATACTGGGCCATTCGGTAATTTAATAAGAATTCCGAAGATGTGGGCAATCATCGTAAGCTCCAAATGAATGAGTTGGAGGAGCTAAGGAATGATGCTTTTGAAAATGCTAGAATTGCTAAGGATAAAATGAAAAAATTGCATGATAAGCACATCCGTAGGAAGTCCTTTCACTTGGGTCAGAAGGCTTTGGTATACAATTCTCATCTTCATCTGTTTCCAAACAAGTTAAAGTCCAAGTGGACCGGACCTTACATTTTTAGGTCTATTTCTAATTTTGGGGCAATTGAGACTGAAAATCCACAAAATGATCATGTTTTTAAGGTGAATGGCCACCGTCTTAAGCCTTATTTCAAAACTTTTGTGGCTGAAATTGAATCAGTGGATTTGATAGACTCACCCCCATTTGAATAACTTTCGGTGTGATTTTCTTGTACATTATTTTCCATCTTTCTTTTTATCTTTTTTCTCTTTCTTTCTCTTTTTTTTTTTAATTTTATATTAGTGTTTTGGTGTGTTCCAACAAATTAGTTGGAGAGATTGAAGTTGTTTCTGATAGAGATATAGACTAAAAGACATATTTTATGTTATGTTTTAATATATTTTAATGAGAATTTCTTTTGAGCAATGAATGCCATTTATTATATTTGTGCGTGTGTCTAGTATTCACAAAGAGTATTTGATCTAGTGTAGAGAGTACGGCTTACACACAGAAGACTAGATCATAGGTTCTTTTGGAATACAAGTTTATCATTCACAGTTTTAGATGGAATTGGACACACCATTAGTAGAACTGTAGCACAGAATTTTAGTAGGTCTGTCTTGACTACGGGGAATGGTTTAATTCTAAAGTTTTGTGCTAGTATACTTTGTGTGTATTGAACTGGACCCAGTTGACTCAATTATTGTTAATGTATGTTAATTAATGTGTAGGATGAATCCGACCATTTGGAATGTAAATAGTCACCCTAGAATGTGTATAGTCTCTCTTTAGGTGTGTATAAATTAACACACATGAACTTAGTTGGAGTGTGGTGTTCTCTCTAATAATATTCAGAGTTTTGTATGTTCTCTCATATGGTATCAGAGCCATCAACTCTGAATATTCAAGTGTCCTATGAGTGTCCCGTTCACGTTGAATAGTGTCCAGTTCACGTAGAACAGTGAGAGGCAAAAGTCCATAGTCTCTGTTACATAAGAACAGTACCTTCTGGGTTGCTGGTTCAACACGTGACCAAGCCCAAACTAGTCGCCAGCGTCAGGTAACCTTAGTCGGAAAAGCGCTATCCCCGAAAATGCTTCCACGTGCCATCGACCTCCCTGTGCGTGGGACTCACGCCCCTCTCTTCGTCCAGCGCGTGTGAGCTCGCGACCCCTTTTTGCTGCCGCCGATTGTTAGCAGACCACTCATCCAGCTCTGGCGACCCTCCAGATCCACTCTTCCAGCTCTTGCGAAGCCTCCAGTTCTCTCCTTTATTGATTTGTTGAATTTCTTCACATTGTCTTTGTTTCACAGCCTATATTTTCTACTTCCAGTTACTATACTCTGCTTCCATGGCTTCAGAAAGTCCTGTTGAACTGAAAGTGATTGGTAGTTCAGTCCCTATACCACAACAGTTAACAACCTAAAAATTGAATGGCACAAATTACATTCAATGGTCCAAGGCGGTTCGGATTGCATTGACCGGTTATGGTAAAGAAAAGAATTTAACTGAATTTGGGCCTGCAAAAACAGATCCCAAATTTGATACTTGGCTCCACGAGGATGCTCACTTGGTTAGCTTGCTATGGAATTTTATGGAACCTCCCATAGCTGATATGTGTACTCATCTTGACACATATAAAGAAATATGGGGATACATTCATTTGTTGTTCTCTAGCGATCTCACCCGTATGTATGACTTATCATTGGAGTTTTTCCAGTTGCTACAGTCCGATAGACTAGTCACTGAATACTTTTCTTCCCTTAAACGTGTTCATGAAGAGTTAGATTCTCTTCAACCATTGTCCACGGATATTAATGTAATGCAAAAACAAAGGGAACAAATGGTTGTACTTCGATTTCTTGCGGGATTGGATCTAAAGTTTAAGCCTGTTAAAGCTCAAATACTGAGTGGAGCTTCTCTTCCCTCATTTACAGAAACATACTCTTGAGTTATGCGAGCTGGTTCTCGTGAGTCATCCGCCACTACAGATGCTACACAATCAACCCTCATTAGTCAAACACACTCAAATAATAAGAACTTTGGTTCACAGTTCCTATCCTTCTGGTGACCGTGGGACTCATGGGGTTCATGGTCGTGGACGTGGTGGACGTACTATGAAACCTAAATGTTTAAATTGTGGCTGTGTTGGACATGTTCGAAAAAATTACTGGGACCTTAATGGAAGGCCACCACATATGGCTCATGTAGTGTCATCCGATGTGCCAGTGTCTATAGAGAAGTCTGGTAGCAGTGAGCATGCTACATCATCCACAGTGACTATATCAGGAGATGAGTATATAAAATTCCTTCAGTATCAGACGGCTTGTCAGGCATCTCTTCCAACAGCTTCTTTAGCTCATCAAGGTAATTCTACTTCTTGTGTGTCTACATCTTCACATGTCCTTGGGTCATTGATTTTGGAGCTTCAGATCATATGTCGGGTACTTCTTCCTTACTCTCTGATATTTAGTGCTCTTCTATTTCTAATGTCACCACAGCTAATGGTTCATCTAATCTAGTGAAGGGTATTGGTAAAACTAGTCAATCTTCTGATGTGACTTTATCTTCCGTTTTATATGTCCCATTCTTGTCATTCAATCTCTTTCCTGTAAGCAAACTCAGCAGACAACTAAATTGCTCAATGACTTTCTTTCCTAATTCTGTGATCATTTAGGATTTGAAGACAAAGAAGAAGATTGGAGAAGGGCATGAAGCTAAGGGAGTCTATTATTTGGCTAGCTCGTCTTCCTCTATCACATGTTCTGCATCAGCCTCTCCACTTGAGATTCATTGTCGTCTTGGTCATCCGTCTTTTAATAAGTTGAAAGTTAAGGTTCCTAGTTTGAGTCAACTTTCATCTTTGGATTATGAGTCTTGTCAGTTAGGAAAGCATCACCGTGCTTCCTTCAATTCTGAAGTCAATAATAGGTCCTTAAGTTCTTTTTAGTTAGTCCATTCAGATGTATAGGGACTATGTCGTGTTGTGTCAAAGTTGGGATTTCAGTATTTTGTTACTTTTATTGATGATTTCTCCAGACTTACATGGGTTTATTTAATAAAAGATCATTCTGAATTATTATCTATCTTTCAATCTTTTTTTGTTGAAATTAAAACCCAATTTGATGTGACTATCAAAGTACTTCGTAGTGACAATGCTAAGGAATACTTTTCTAGACCATTCACTGAGTTTATGTCCTCTTTTGGCATGCTTCACCAGTCTTCTTGTCCTCTACTCCATAACAAAATGGAGTTGCAGAAAGAAAGAACTTACATCTTGTTGAAACAGCCAGATGTTTGATGTTCCATATGAAGGTTCCAAAGAATTTTTGGGGGGACACTATTCTTACTGCATGTCACTTAATAAATAGGATGCCATCTACTGTTTTACAGGGTCGATCTCCTTACTCAGTCTTGTTTCCTTAAGCACCACCATTTCCCCTTCCTCCGTGTGTCTTTGGGTGTGTTGCTTTGTCTGCCAACTTGATAGTAGCATTGACAAGCTTAACCCTCGTGCTCTTAAATGTGTATTCTTGGGATATTCAAGGTTACAGAAAGGATATCGATGTTATAGTCCTTCTCTCCATCGATACTTTGTGTGTGTTGATGTCTCATTCTTTGAGAATACTTCTTTCTTTTCTGATGCTTAATCCCTATCTGATGTAAATGAGAGTCTTCCTTGGCCTGTAATTTCTTCTTTTCATCTTTCTCGTCCTGATTTGCAGGTTTATACCAGACGACAAGTAGCTCCAAAGTTTATCCCTGATGCTTTAGCTCCTCCATCTACTCCTATATTGTCTTCAGATCCTGCTATTGGGCCAGGCATTGGTGACCTTGATCTTTCTGTTGCACTTCGGAAAGGTACCCGAACCTGCACTTCTCATCCTATATCTAATTTTGTTTCCCATTCTGCCTTCTTATCATGCATTTGTACTTTTTTGTCCACTGCTTCTATATCTAACTCTGTCTGAAGTATTATCTCATTCTGGATGACGTGTTACCATGGAGGAAGAGATGTCTGCTCTTCAAGCCAATGATACTTAGGATTTGGTTGCTCTTCCCCCTGGAAAGTCAACTGTTGGTTGTTGATGGGTGTATAATGTCAAAGTCCACCCGGATGGTTCTGTTGCTCGGTTAGAAGCACGTCTTGTTGCCAAAGGATACACTCAGATCTATTGATTGGATTTTTCTAAGACTTTCTCCCTAGTGGCTAAGACCACCTTTATTCGGCTTCTCATTGCATTTGCTGCTATGTTTCACTGGCCACTACATCAGCTAGATGTTAAGAATGCCTTTCTTCATGGTGATCTTACTGAGGAGGTGTATATGGAGCAACCTCCTGGGTTTGTTGCTCAGGGGGAGTCTGGCTTAGTCTGCAAATTAAAGAAAGCATTGTATGGCCTTAAACAATCTCCTCGAGCGTGGTTTGGAAGGTTCAGTATTTCGGTGATGGATTTTGGATTGACACGCTATGGTGTTGATCATTCTGTATTTTACCGTCATTCATCTTATGGAAAAATCTGGTTGCTAGTTTATGTGGATGACATTGTGATCACAGGCGATGACACATGAGATATACATGATCTAAAGCTATTTCTCCAAGATAATTTCAATACCAAAGACTTGGGCTCATTGAAGTAATTTCTGGGAATTGAAATTACGAGATCACGTGAGGGGATTGCTCTTTCTCAAAGAAATTATGTACTTGATTTATTATCTGAAACTGGCATGCTGGGGGCCAAACCAATTGACACTCCAATGGATCCCAACACAAAACTTCTGGTAGATAAAGGAGCGTTATTGAATGATCCCATGACATATCGCAGACTAGTGGGAAAACTTAATTATCTAACAATGACATGGCCAAACATCTCATTTGCTACAAGTGTAGTTAGTCAATTCCTTGATACATCTCGTTCTAGTCATTGGAATGCAGTTATTTGCATTTTACGATATCTGAAAAGTGCACCAGGATGTGGTTTGTTGTATAAAAATAATGGCCATACTCTTGTCCAAGGTTATACAGATGTAGACTGGGCTGGCTCTCCGTCAGACAAACGATCCACTACAGGATATTGTGTTTTTGTAGGAGAAAATCTCGTTTCTTAGAAAAGTAAAAAAGCAAACTGTGGTGGCTAGATCTAGTGTAGAGTGAGAGTATCGAGCTATAGCACATACATATTGTGAATTAATTTGGCTATTATATGTTGACAGAATTAGGAGTCTCTGGATTGCAGCCTGTGGAACTGTTTGTGATAATCAAGCTGCTGTCCATATAGCCTCCAATCCAAAGTTCCATGAGCGAACTAAGCATATTGAAGTTGACCGTCACTTTGTCAGAGAAAAGATTTTGCAGAATGTCATCAAGACAAGTCATGTCAAAACTGAAGATCAGTTGGCCAATTTATTTACCAAAGCACTGGGGGGAGCTAGAGTAAGATACATCTGTAACAAGTTTGGAACATATGATGTATATGCTCCAGCTTGAGGGGGAGTGTTAATGTATGTTAATTAATGTGTAGGATGAATCTGACCATTTGGAATGTAAATAGTCGCCCTAGAATGTGTATAGTCTCTCGTTAGGTGTGTATAAATTAACACACATGAACCTAGTTGGAGTGTGGTGTTCTCTCTACTAATATTCAGAGTTTTGTATGTTTTCTCACAATTAATTTTATACTGACTTTATAAAATAATTTAAACCTCATATTATTATGATTACTTATGCTCTTAATCTGAATTCTATTCTGAGACACGTATATATGGTGATTGTTGCTTTGATTACACAAAGAGTGAGATTCTATATGAGTCAATAAACTCAGTGGGTTGGACAATAACATTATATATATGATGAATATTAATAGTTAAAGGAATCCACGTCCTGATAGTTGGATTGATGATATCCCCTTGAGGAGGCTTATAAGTTTTGAATGTATCAAATCTTGTAAGTAGATTTTGAATCCGATACATCAAATAAGTTTAGTGGAAAAGTCTCAAGGAAAATAAAAAGCCAATTAAATTAGATTGTCAATAATTAAATTTAATTAGTGTATATCTGTAATCTTAACGTGGGCAGATAATAAGTATTTAATATTAAAGGCTCGAAAATACAATTTTGAACAAGATTAGGAGTGCAATTATAATTCTTTAGTGGAATGAATTATAATTTATGTAATTAAATCCTAACCGAGGTAGGATTAGGAAATTTAATTACATAGAAAGTCCTTCTCTTATTTGCTTATTGGTCCCTATTGTAGCCCTATAAAATACCATCTCTTGTTACAGCTAGGGTTAACGTTTTCTGAGTAGAAAAATAAGAAACCCTAGAGAGACTGCCGAGAGATCCCACCATCTTGTGAGAGAGAAGGAAGGTATTTTCGGGAATATGGCAGAAGGCTAAAGGTTGAGATTGAGCAGTCGAATCAAGTCAACGAAAGTTGTCTATTGGATTTGTCAAGATCAAACCAGAGAGATCTCGAAGGTATGATCTTGTTCTCGTAGTATAGAATGGTAAAAAAAAAATTGTATTAATTTATACACTATAGCCATGATCTTGGGGTTTCCCGCGTTCCCCAACAGTGGTATCAGAGCCACGGCTGATACTGTATATGAATAATATGACCATGTTCTCCATTAAAACAGAATATGCATGCCTAGGATAGATCATTCTTGCTGCTAACTCTGTTTTGCAGATTTCTATCCTGTTATAATGGTCACATGAATGTACGTGATCTGTTTTAATATTGCTTAGATCTGTCCTTGTGAACTCCGGTTAAGGAGGTGTAGGATCATTGTAATATTGAAAGCATGTTTGCTCCAGTTTTTGAGAGCCTTATAATTGTTAATAGTAGCATGTGAACTCCCTAATGGAGGCATAGGATTTATGTAATCTGGTGCGGCTCTGATGGAGGAAGAAAACCTGCTGTAATGCTTGAATTCAAAATCCGAAGGAGAATCGGAGAAGGAAGGACAATCCGAAGAAGAATCATAGTAGGAAGAAAAATCCAAAGGAGAAACGGAATTGGAAAGAAAATCCAGAAACCCTAGTTTTGTTTAGGCAGTCGATTGGGTCTCGGCCTGAGTAGTTCACGGGCCAAAATAGTTCACGGGAATGGCAAATTTTTTCTCATTAAGGATTTTGATTTTGTTTAGGCAGTCGACCTGGTCAAGGCGCTGCCCCCTTGACCCCTGCGACCTGACCAAGCAGGTCGATCCCTGCTGGGGGCCAGCCCCCAGACACCTGGGAATGGCAATCATCGAGCAAAGCAGTAAGCAAAGTAATAATCATGGTGCAACGGGAATCTTCATCTACATGGAGAATTTTGACCATAGTAACAGGGATTTTATTTATCTTGTTTATATTGGTTATGTTGTGTACTTGATTGATTATCCTTTTGTTCTCATGTTTATAACGGGAGAACATGGTTAATTGGATAATCACTTGATGTTTATGTTTTGATTTTATATATTTGAAATTCCAAGACTAGTGTGTATATAGGCAACTAGATGCTAAAATTGATTCCAAAATTCTTTGATTTAAAAATATTTTTCTTAAATTAAAGGAATTAAGAATTTTATTTTGCATATATATATCGATCACTAGTATGGGATTTTGAATTTATTTGATAATCAAACACAAGCTTTAAAACCCTCAAAATATTTTTTTTAAATAACTAAGTGGGAGAGGGAATTAATCACATTTATATCCCATAGTCCCATCACTTGTTTATCGGTGAGGTAATTAATTTCACGTGTTGGCTTCAGTGCTTTCCTCCCTATCGGATAAAATTAATTGCCAGCTCACCAAGAATAATCCCTAGTAATTGTCAATGTTGGATTACCTCTCCATCCGAGGGATCCACCATAGGACAATGAATCTAGGATTGAGTGATGGTATACACTTAGGTATAAATATTATTATCCTCCCCATCGGAGTCACTACAAACATTTATATGACGAAATTTAGCTAGCTAATTAATTTTACTTGGTATGTTTCTTTTTACCTAGATGGTAAAATTAATAGGTTTTACGTGTCTAGATGAATGATGAATAGTACTTTGATCCCATCGAGGCATACTGTTCACGATGTACTAGGCTGCTAGAAAATTCTTTCATTTATAGTAGTTGAGGGGCCCTATTTATAATTTGAAGTTAAAGTTTATTGCTCATTATATCTTATTTGATGTATGATTCTCAGGATTAAAATGTCTTCATTCAATCCACTTGCTGTGATATTCAAAGAAACCAAATTAACTAGTCCTAATTACATTGATTGGAAAAGAAACCTGGATATAGTGTTAATTGCAGAAGGGTAGAAGTTTGTGCTCACTCAGGTCTATCCCGCAGAACCCGATGAAGAGGCTTTAGATGAGGATTCCCAGGCTTACCGAAAGTGGATTAAGGCCGATGAGATGGCACGGTGTTACATTTTGGCTTCTATGTCAAATGTTCTACAACATCAGCATCAATCTATGTCCATTGCCTATGACATGATAATGAGCCTCAAGGAAATGTTTGGGGATCAAAGTTGTATGGCTAGGTAGACTGCGATGAAAGAACTGATGAACGCTAATATGGCTAAAGGAACTCTTGTCAGGGATCATGTTCCTAAGATGATTAGTCTTTTGAATGAACTGAAGATCCTTGGAGCGGAGATGGATGGGGAAACCCAGGTCGATATCATGCTCCAATCTCTACTTACTTCCTTTAAGCAGTTCTGCCTTAATTATACCATGAACAAGATGAATTATACACTGGCAGAGCTACTTAAAGAACTTCAAGCAGCAGAGAGTTTCATCAAGAAGCCTGCAGTTGCAATGGTTACTAAAAAAGGTTCTTCTTCGAAATCTCATGCTAGGAATAAGAAAAATATTCTGAAACAGAAACAGCAACAACCTCCATAGCCCAATGGAGAAATAAAAAAGAAGGAAAAGTGCTTCGTCTGCAAGCAGCCAGGTCACTGGAAGCAGCAATGTCTAGTTTGGCTTGCCAGGAAACAAGCTAGAGGTATATCTTATTCACTTGTAGTTGAAAGTTTTTTAGTGGTGTTATCTACCAGTAGCTGGTGTGTATATACGGGAGCCACTAATCATGTTTGCAATTCTTTGCAGGTGTTCCAGCAGACCCGGCAGCTGAGTGATGGGAGATCTACATATTTCTGGGAGATGGCACAAGAGTGTCAGTAGTTGCAGTGGGAGATATTAGCTTTTTTTTTAGTAGAGATAGGATTTTAGTATTGAAAGACTGCCTTTACGTACCTTCAATTAGAAGAAATCTAATTTCAGTTTCTACGTTAGTTGATGATGGATATTTAGTTTATTTTAATGACTCTATTGTTATTAAGAAAAATAAAAATTTTATCTGTTCTAGTACATTGGTGGATGGTCTTTATATTATTAATCCTGTTTCTCCTACTGTGCAACTAAATGAAATCAATAACTATAATAGACCATATAAGAGAAAACTTCCTTCTGAAATGAATCAAACATATCTTTGGCACTTACACCTCGGTCATATAAATCTAAGACAGATTTCTAGACTGGTTCGAGATGGATCATTAGGTTCATTGGAAGTAGAGGCACTTCCAGTCTGTGAATCATGCTTAGAAGGAAAAATGACCAAGCAGCCATTCTCGGCCAAAAGGCAATAGAGCTAAGGAGACATTAGAATTGGTTCACTCTAATTTGTGTGGCCCAATGAACGTCCAGGCTAGAAGTGGTTTTGAGTATTTTGTCACTTTCATTGATGACTATTCAAGATACGAGTATATTTATCTGATGCGCCGTAAGTCTGAATGCTTTGAGAAATTCAGAGCTTTTAAGGCAGAAACGGAGAACCGTCATGGTAAAAATATCAAGACACTATGATCTAATCATGGCGGAGAATACCTCTTAGGAGAGTTCACAGATTACTTATCATATGCCGGGATTGAATCCCAATTGTCTGCACCTGGTACGCCA
>QLOD02166630.1:0-12490 GCA_003260245.2 Sideroxylon spinosum
ATTATTACATCATTCGGCGATACCGATAGCGTAGCGTTAGACTAATGGGAGACCCAAGGGTGTCCTTATGCCCGCGCAGTCGTTTAATTTTAAATCGGATGTAACTTCTGCTGCGCAATTCAGTTTAATTATAATAATATGTCTGTGGAAAGGTTGTAATAACATGAATACCCTGGAAAATTACTACATCATTAGGGATGTAAACGGTACAAAGGAAGACTACTCGGAGACCAGGGGTCGTCGTTATGGCCGCGCGGTCGTTAAAATCTTAAATCGTCCATATTTTTTGCTATGTAACTCCGTTTGCTTGTTATAACTTGTTTCTGGAAAGCTTGTAATGAGACGAAGGCCCTAGAAAGATGTTACATCATTGGGAGATGTAGACTGCATAGCGGAAGACAGCATTAGGACCTAGGGTCATCGCTATCCCTGCGCGGTCGTTAAATCCTAAATCAACCATAACTTTTGATACGTAACTCTGTTTTTTAATTATAATATGTTTCTAGAAAGCATGTAATGGGACGAAGGTCCTAGAGAATGAGCACATCGTTCGATGATAAAGATAGCATAGCGTTAGACTAAGTGGAGACCCAAAGGCGTCGTTATGCCCGCGCGGTCGTTAAATTTTAAATCGGATGTAGCCTTTGCTGCGTAACTCTGTTTTATTAATATAATATGCTTACGGAAAACTTGGAATAACATGAATGCCCTGGAAAATTACTACATCTTTAGGGATGTAAACAGTACAGAGGAAGGCTACTTGAAGACCTGGGGTCGTCCTTATGGCCGCACGATCATTAAAATCTTAAATCGGCCATACTTTTTGCTACATGGCTCCATTTGCTCATTATAATATGTTTCTTAAAAGCTTGTAATGAGACGAAGGCCCTGGAGAATTATTACATCGTTCGACGATACAGATAGCATAGCATAAGACTAAGTGGGGACCCAAGGGCGTCATTATGCCCGTGCGGTCGTTAAATTTTAAATCGGACGTAACTTTTGTTGTGTAACTCCGTTTTTTTATTATAATATGTTTATGGAAAGCTTCTAATATGATGAACGCCCTGGAAAATTATTACATCATTAGGGACGTAAACAGTATAAAGGAAGACAACTTGGAGACTTAGGGCTGTTGTTATGGCCGCACAGTCGTTAAAAATCTTAAATCGGCCATACGTTTTGCTATGTAACTCCGTTTGCTTGTTTTAACATGTTTCTGGAAAGTTTGTAATGAGACGAAGGCCCTAGAAAGATTTTACATCATTGGGTGACATAGACAGCATTGCAGAAGACTACGTTAGGACCTAGGGTCATCGCCATCCCCGTGCGATCGTTAAAATCTTAAATCGGCCATATTTTTTTTCTACGTAACTCCGTTTTCTTATCATAATATGTTTCTAAAAGCTTGTAATGAGATGAAGGCCCTACAAAATTGTTACAACATTGGGTGATGTAGACAGCATAGCAGAAGACTACATGGAGACCTTGGGTCATCATTAACCCCGCGCAGTCGTTAAATCTTAAATTGACCATAACTTTTTATACGAAACGCCGTTTTCTTATTATAATATGTTTCTAGAAAGCTTGTAATGAGATGAAGGTCCTGGAGAATTAATAAATCGTTCGACGAAAATACCGATAGCATAGCATTAGACTAATGGGAGACCCAAGGGCGTCCTTATGCCCGCACGGTTGTTTAATTTTAAATCGGACGTAACTTTTGCTGCGTAATTTTGTTTAATTATAATAATATGCCTATGGAAAGCTTTTAATAGCATGAATGCCCTGGAAAATCATTACATCATTAGGGTTGTAAACAGTACAGAGGAAGATTACTTGGAGACCTGGGGTTGTCGTTATGGCCATGCAGTCGTTGAAATCTTAAATTGGCCATACTTTTTGCTACGTAACTCCGTTTGCTTATTATAATATGTTTCTGAAAAGCTTGTAATGAGACGAAGGCCCTAGAGAATTATTATATCGTTCGACGATACAGATAGCATAGCATAAGACTAAGTGGAGACCCGAGGGCGTCGTTATGCCTGTGCAGTCGTTAAATTTTAAATCAGACGTAACTTTTGTAGCGTAACACCGTTTTCTTATTGTAATATGTTTACGAAAAGCTTGTAATAAGACAAATGCCCTGGAAAATTATTACATCATTTGGGGTTGCAAACAGTATAGCAGAAGACTAAGTGGAGACCCAGGGGCGTCGTTATGCCCGCGCGGTCATTTAATTTTAAATCAGAAGTAACTTTTGCTGCATAACTCCGTTTTCTTATCATAATATGTTTACGGAAAGCTTGTAATAAGACACATGCCCTGGAAAGTGATTCCATTATTTGGGGATGCAAATAGCATAGCGGAAGACTACTTGGAGACCTGCAGTTGTCGTTTTAGCCACGCGATCGTCAGATTCTTAAATCGGCCATAATTTTTGCTATGAAACTTCGTTTGCTTATTATAATATGTTTCTAGAAAGTTTTTAATGGGACGAAGGCCCTAGAAAATTGTCACATCGGTTGGTGATGTAGACAGCATAGCAGAAGACTACATAGAGACCTAGGGTAATCATTATCCCCGCGCGATCGTTAAATGTTAAGTCGGTATTAATGTTTTCTACATTACTCTGTTTTCTTGTTATAATATGTTCCTGGAAAGCCTGTATTGAGACAATGGTGTTGGAGAATTATTACATCGTTCGATAATACAGATCGTATAGCATAAGACTAAGTGGAGACCTAAGGGCGTCGTTAGGCCCTCGCGGTCGTTATATTTTAAATCAGACGTAACTTTTGCTGTATAACTCCTTTTTCTTGTTATAATATGTTTACAGAAAGCTTGTAATAAGACAAATGCTCTGGAAAATTATTACATCATTTGGGGATGCAAACAGCATAGCGGAAGATTACTTCGAGACCTGTGGTCGCCGTTATGGCAGCGCGGTCGTTAGAGTCTTAAATCAGCCATAATGTTTGCTACGTAACTCCGTTTGCTTATTATAATATGTTTGTGGAAAGCTTGTAATGAGACGAAGGCCCTAGAAAATTGTTACATCATTGGGTGATGTAGACAGAATAGTAGAAGACTACGTGGAGACCTAAGGTCATCACTATACCCGCACGGTCGTTAAATCTTAAATCAGCCATAACTTTTGCTACGTGACTCCGTTTTCTAATTATAATATATTTCTAGAAGGCCTGTAATACGTTGAAGGTCTTGAAGAACTATTACACTGTTCAATGATAAAGATAGTATAACGTAAGACTGAGTGGAGACCAGGGGCAACGTTATGGCCGTGCAGTCGTTAAAATCTTAAATCAGCCATAGGTTTTGCTACGTAACTCCGTTTGCTTATCATATTATGTTTCTAAAAGCTTGTAATGAGACGAAGGCCCTAGAAAATTGTTACATCATTGGGCGATGTAGATAGTATAGCAGAAGAGTACATGGAGACCGAGGGTTATCGTTATACCTGCGCGGTCATTAAATCTTAAATCGGCCATAACTTTTCAGACGTAACTCCGTTTACTTATAATAATATGCTTCTAGAAAGCTTGTAATGAGACGAAGGTCCTGGAGAATTATTACATTGTTCGACGATACCGATAGCATAGCGATAGACTAAGGGGAGACCCAAGGGCGTATTTATGCCCCCGTGGTCGTTAAATTTTAAATTGGCCGTAACTTTTGCTGCGTAACTCCGTTTTATTATTATAATTGTTCACGGAAAGCTTGTAATAACATGAATGCCCTGGAAAATTACTACATCATTAGGGATGTAAACAGTACAGAGGAAGACTACTCGGGACCTAGGGTCGTCGTTATGACCGCGTGGCCGTTAAAATCTTAAATCAACCATGCTTTTTGCTACGTAGCTCCGTTTGCTTATTATAATATGTTTTTTGAAAGCTTGTAATGAGACAAAGGCCTTGGAGAATTATTACATCGTTCGACGATACAGTTAGCAGAGCGTAAGACTAAGTAGCGACCCAAGGGCGTCATTATGCACGCGCGGTCATTAAATTTTAAATAGGACGTAACTTTTGTTACGTAACTCCGTCTTTTTATTATAATATGTTTATAGGAAGCTTGCAAAACGATAAATGCCTTGGAAAATTATTACATCGTTGGGGATGTAAACAATATAAAGGAAGACTACTTGGAGACCTAGGGTCATCGTTAACCCCGCGCGGTCGTCAAATCTTAAATGGACCATAACTTATCATACGTAACTCCATTTTCTTATTATAATATGCTTCTAGAAACTTGTAATGAGATGAACGTCCTAGAGAATTATTACATCGTTCGACGATACCGATAGCATAGCGTTAGACTAAGGGGAGACCCAAGGGTGTATTTATGCTCGCGCGGTCGTTAAATTTTAAATCGGCCATAACTTTTGCTACGTGACTTCGTTTTCTAATTATAATACGTTTCTAGAAAGCTTGTAATGAGACGAAGGCCCTAGAAAGATGTTACATCATTGGGTGATGTAGACTTTTGGTGCGTAACTCCATTTCATTATTATAATATGTTTATGGAAAGCTTGTAATAACTTGAATGCCATGGAAAATTATTACATCATTAGGGGTGTAAACAGTACAAAGGAAGACTACTTGGGAGACCTGGGGTCGTTGTTATGACCGCGCGGTCGTTAAAATCTTAAATCGACCATACTTTTTGCAACGTAACTTTGTTTGCTTATTATAATATGTTTCTAAAAGCTTGTAATGAGACCAAGGCCCTAGAAAATTGTTACATCATTGGGTGATGTAGACAGCATAGCAGACGACTACATGGAGAATTAGTACATCGTTTGATAATACCGATAGCATAGCGTTAGACTAAGTGGAGCCTCAAGGGTGTTGTTATGCCCGTGCGATCGTTCAATTTTAAATCGGACGCAACTTTTACCGCATAACTCTGTTTTTTAAGTATAATTTTTTTATGGAAAGCTTTCAATAAGATGAATGCCCTGGAAAATTATTACATCATTGGGGATGTAAACAGAATAAAGGAAGAATACTTGGAGATCTGGGGTCGGCGTTATGGCCGCACGATCGTTAAAATCTTAAATCGACCGTACTTTTAGCTACGTAACTCCGTTTGCTTGTTCTAACATGTTTCTGAAAAGCTTGTAATGAGATGAAGGCCCTAGAAAGATGTTACATCGTTGGGTGAGGTAGACAGCATAGCAGAAGACTACATTAGGACCTAGGGTCATCGTTCTCCCCGCGCAGTCGTTAAATCAGCCATAACTTTTGATACGTAACTCTGTTTTTTAATTATAATATTTTGCTAAAAAGCTTGTAATGAGACGAAGGTCCTGGAGAATTAGCACATCGGTCGATGATACAGACAACATAGCGTAAGACTAAGTGGAGACCCAAGGGCGTCATTATGCCCGCGTGGTCATTAAATTTTAAATCAGACGTAACTTTTGCAGCGTAACTCCGTTTTATTATTATAGTATGTTTACGGAAAGCTTGTAATAATATGAATGCGCTGGAAAATTACTACATCTTTAGGGATGTAAACAGTATAAAGGAAGACTACTTGGGAGACCTGGGGTCGTCGTTATGGCCGCGCGGTCGTTAAAATATTAAATCGGCCATACTTTTTGCTACGTAACTCCGTTTGCTTATTATATTATGTTTCCAGAAATCTTGTAATGAGCCGAAGGCCCTGGAGAATTATTACATCAATCGACGATATAAATGCCATAGCGTAAGACTAAGTGGAGACCCAAGGGCGCTGTTATGCCTACGCAGTCGTTATATTTTAAATCGAACGTAACTTTTGTTATATAACTTCATTTTTATATTATAATTTATTTATGGGAAGCTTGTAATAACAGGAATGCCCTGGAAAATTCTTACATCATTAGGGACGAAAACAGTACAGAGGAAGACTATTTGGAGACCTGGGGTCGTCGTTATGGTCGCGCGGTCGTTAAAATCTTAAATCGGCCATACTTTTTGCTACGTAGCTCCGTTTGCTTATTATAAATCATTCGACGACACCGAGAGCATAGCATTAGACTAATGGGAGACCAAGGGCGTCCTTATGCCCGTGTAGTCATTAAATTTTAAATCGAGCGTAACTTTTGCTGTGCAATTCTGTTTAATTATAATAATATGTGTATGGAAAGCTTGTAATAACATGAATGCCCTGGAAAATTGTTACATCATTAGGGATGTAAACAGTATAGAGGAAGACTACTCGGAGACCTGGGGTCGCCGTTATGGTTGTGCGGCCGTTAAAATCTTAAACTGGCCATACCTTTTGCTACGTAACTCCGCTGGCTTATCGTAATATGTTTCTGGAAAGCTTGTAATGAGACGAAGGCCCTGGAGAATTATTACGTCGTTCAAGGATACAGATAAATAGCGTAAGACTAAGTGGAGATTCAAGGGATTCGTTATGGTCACGCAATCTTTAAATTTTAAATCGGTCGTAACTTTGTTGGGTGACTTGGTTTTTTTATTATAATATGTTTATGGAAAGCTTGTAATAAGATGAATGCCCTAGAAAATTATTACATCATTGGGGATTTCAACAGTATAGAGGAAGACTACTTGGAGACCTGGGATCGTCGTTATGGCCGCGCGGTTGTTAAAATCTTAAATCGGCCATACTTTTTGCTACGTAACCCCATTTTCTTATTAGAATATGTTTCTAACATGCCTGTAATGGGATGAAGGCTCTAGAAAATTGTTACATCATTAGGTGATGTAGACAGCATAGCAGAAGACTACATGGAGACCTAAGGTCATCATTAACCTCGCGCGGTCGTTAAATCTTAAATCGACCATAACTTTTTATACATAACTCCGTTTTCTTATTATAATATGCTTCAAGAAAGGTTGTAATGAGACAAATGTCCTGGAGAATTATTATATCATTTGACGATACCAATAGCAAAGCGTTAGACTAAGGGGAGACCCAAGGGTGTATTTATGCCCCCGCGGTCGTTAAATTTTAAATTAGACGTAACTTTTGCTGTGTAACTCCGTTTTATTATTATAATATGTTTACGGAAAGCTTGTAATAACATGAATGCCCTGGAAAATTACTACATCATTAGGGGTGTAAACAGTACGGAGGAAGACTATTCGGAGACCTGGGGTCGTCGTTATGGCCGCACGGTCGTTAAAATCTTAAATCGGCCATACTTTTTGCTACGTGGCTCCGTTTGCTTATTATAATATGTTTCTTGGAAGCTTGTAATGAGACGAAGGCCTTGGAGAATTATTACATCGTTCGACGATACAAGGGCGTAAGACTAAACGGAGACCCAAGGGCGTCATTATGCCCGCGCGGTTTTCAAATTTTAAATCGGACGTAACTTTTGCTACGTAACTCCATTTTTTTATTATAATATGTTCACAGAAAGCTTGCAAAATCATGAATGCCCTGGAAAATTATTACATCATTGGGATGTAAATAGTATAAAGGAAGACTACTTGGAGACCTCGGGTCGTCGTTATGGCCGCACGGTCGTTAAAATCTTAAATCGGCCATACTTTTTGCTAAGTAACTCCGTTGGTTGTTATAACATGTTTCTGGAGAGCTTGTAATGAGACGAAAGCCCTATAAAGATGTTACATCACTGGGTGATGTAGACCGCATAGCAAAAGACTACATTAGGCCCTTGGGTCATCGCTATCCTCGCGCGGTCATTAAATCGTAAATCGGTCATAACGTTTGATACGTAACTCTTTTTTTTTCAATTATAATATTTTTCTAGAAAGCTTGTAATGAGACGAAGGTGCTGGAGAATTATTACATCATTCGGCGATACCGATAGCGTAGCATTAAACTAATGGGAGACCCAAGGGTGTTCTTATGCCCGCACAGTCGTTTAATTTTAAATCGGATGTAACTTCTGCTATGCAATTTAGTTTAATTATAATAATAAGTCTGTGGAAAGCTTGTAATAACATGAATGCCCTGGAAAATTACTACATCATTAGGGATGTAAACAGTACAAAGGAAGACTACTCGGAGACCAGGAGTTGTCGTTATGGCCGCGAGGTCGTTAAAATCTTAAATCGGCCATACTTTTTGCTACGTAACTCCGTTTGCTTGTTATAATATACTTCTAGAAAGCTTGTAATGAGATAAAGGTCTTGGAGAATTATTAAATCGTTCGACGATACCGATAGCATAGCGTTAGACTAAGGGGAGACCTGAGGGCATATTTATGCCCCCGCGGTCGTTAAATTTTAAATCGGACGTAACTTTTGCTGTGCAACTTCGTTTTATTATTATAATATGTTTACGGAAATCTTGTAATAACATGAATGTCTTGGAAAATTACTACATCATTAGGGATGTAAACAGTACAGAGGAAGACTACTAGGGGACCTGGGGTCGTTGTTATGGCCGCGCGGTTGTTAGAATCTTAAACCGGCCATACTTTTTGCTACATACCTCCGTTTGCTTATTATAATATGTTTCTTGAAAACTTGTAATGACACGAAGGCCCTGGAGAATTATTACATCATTCGACGATACAGATAGCATAGCGTAAGACTAAGTGGAGACCCAAAGGTGTCGTTAAGCCTGTACAGTCGTTAAATTTTAAATCGGACGTAACTCTTGCTGGGTAACTCCATTTCTATATTATAATACATTTATGGAAATCTTGTAATAAGATGAATGCCCTAGAAATTTATTACATCATTGGGGATTTAAAAAGTGTAGAGGAAGACTACTTGGAGACCTGGGATCGTCGTTATGACAGCGCAGTTGTTAAAATCTTAAATCGGCCATACTTTTTGCTACGTAACCCCATTTGCTTATTAGAATATGTTTCTGATAAGCTTATAATGAGACGAAGGCCCTATAAAATTTTTACGTCATTGGGTGATGTAGACAGCATACCAGAAGACAACATGGAGACTTAAGGTCACCATTATCCCCGCGCGGTTATTAAACTTTAAATCGGCCATAATTTTTTCTACATTACGCCTTTTTTTATTATAATATGTCTTTGGAAAGCCTGTATTGAGGCGATTGTCTTGGAGAATTATTAAATCATTAGATGATACAGACTGAATAGCATAAGACTAAGTGGAGACCCAAGGGCGTCGTTATGCCCGTGCAGTCGTTAAATTTTAAATCAGACATAACTTTTGTAGTGTGACACCGTTTTCTTATTGTAATATGTTTACGAAAAGCTTGTAATAAGACAAATGCCCTGGAAAATTATTACATCATTTGGGGTTGCAAACAGTTAGCAGAAGACTAAGTGGAGACCTAAGGGCGTCATTATACCCACGCGGTCATTTAATTTTAAATCAGACGTAACTTTTGTTGCGTAACTCCATTTTCTTATCATAATATGTTTACGGAAAGCTTATAATAAGACAAATGCCCTGGAAAGTGATTCCATCATTTGGGGATGCAAATAGCATAGCGGAAGACTACTTGGAGACCTGCGGTCGTTGTTATGGCCGCGCGATCGTTAGATTCTTAAATCGGCCATAACTTTTGCTATGAAACTTCGTTTGCTTATTTTAATATGTTTCTGGAAAGTTTGTAATGAGACGAAGGCCCTAGAAAATTGTCACATCGGTTGGTGATGTAGACAGCATAGTAGAAGACTACATAGAGACCTAGGGTAATCATTACCCCCGTGCGGTCGTTAAATTTTAAGTCGGTCTTAAATTTTTCTACATTACTCCCTTTTCTTGTTATAATATATTTCTGGAAAGCCTATATTGAGACAACGGTGTTGGAGAATTATTACATCGTTCGATGATACAGATCGTATAGCATGAGACTAAGTGGAGACCTAAGGGCGTCGTTAGGCCCTCGCGGTCGTTATATTTTAAATCAGACGTAACTTTTGCTGCGTAAATCCTTTTTCTTATTATAATATGTTTACAGATGCTCTGGAAAATTATTACATCATTTGGGGATGCAAACAGCATGGCGGAAGACTACTTCGAGACCTGTGGTCGTCGTTATGGCAGCGCAGTCGTTAGAATCTTAAATCAGCCATAATGTTTGCTACGTAACTCCGTTTGCTTCTTATAATATATTTCTGGAAATCTTGTTATGAGACGAAGGTCCTAGAAAATTATTACATCTTGGGTGATGTAGACAGAATGTAGAAGACTACATGGAGACCTAAGGTCATCATTATCCCCGCATGGTCGTTAAATCTTAAATCGGCTATAGCCTTTGCTACGTGACTCCGTTTTCTAATTATAGTATGTTTCTAGAAGGCCTATAATACGACGAAGGTCTTGAAGAACTATTATGTTGTTCAATGATAAGGATAGTATAGCGTAAGACTAAGTGGAGACCAGGGGCAACGTTATGGCCGCTCGATCGTTAAAATCTTAAATCGGCCATAGTTTTTGCTACGTAACTCCGTTTGCTTATCATATTATGTTTCTAAAAGCTTGTAATGAGACGAAGGCCTTAGAAAATTGTTACCTCATTGGGTGATGTAGACAGCATAGCAGATGACTACATGGGGACCTAGGGTTATCATTAAACCCGCGCGATCGTTAAATCTTAAATCGGCTATAACTTTTCATACGTAACTCTGTTTTCTTATAATAATATGCTTCTAGAAAGCTTGTAATGAGACGAAGGTCCTGGAGAATTATTACAACGTTCGACAATACTAATAGCATAGCGTTAGACTAAGGGGAGACCCAAGGGCGTATTTATGCCCCCGCGGTCGTTAAATTTTAAATCGGACGTAACTTTTGCTGCGTAACTCCGTTTTATTATTGTAATATGTTTACGGAAAGCTTGTAATAACATGAATGCCCTAGAAAATTACTACATCATTAGGGACGTAAACAGTATAGAGGAAGACTACTCGGGACCTGGGGTCGTCGTTATGGCCGCGCGGCTGTTAAAATCTTAAATTGGCCATACTTTTTGCTACGTAGCTCCATTTGCTTATTATAGTATGTTTTTTGAAAGCTTGTAATGAGACGAAGGCCCTGGAGAATATTACATCGTTCGACGATACAGATAGCAGAGCGTAAGACTAAGTGGAGACCCAAGGGTGTCATTATGCCCGCGCGGTTGTTAAATTTTAAATAGGACGTAACTTTTGTTACGTAACTCCGTTTTTTTATTATAACATGTTTATGGGAAGCTTGCAAAATGATGAATGCCCTGGAAAATTATTACATCGTTGGGGATGTAAACAGTATAAAAGAAGACTAGTTGGAGACCTAGGGTCATCGTTAACCCTGCGCGGTCGTCCAATCTTAAATGGACCATAACTTATCATACGTAACTCCGTTTTCTTATTATAATATGCTTCTAGAAACTTGTAATGAGATGAAGGTCCTGGAGAATTATTACATCATTCAACGACACCAATAGCACAGCATTAGACTAAGGGGAGACCCAAGGGTGTATTTATGCTCGCGCGGTCGTTAAATTTTAAATCGGCCATAACTTTTGCTACGTGACTCCGTTTTCTAATTATAATATGTTTCTAGAAAGCTTGTAATAAGACGAAGGCCCTAGAAAGATGTCACATCATTGGGTGATGTAGACTTTTGGTGTGTAACTCCGTTTATTTATTATAATATGTTCATGGAAAGCTTATAATAACTTGAATGCCCTACAAAATTATTACATCATTAGGGATGTAAAAAATACGAAGGAAGACTACTTGGGAGACCTGGGGTCGTCGTTATGGCCGCGCGGTCGTTAAAATTTTAAATCGGCCATACTTTTTGCTACGTAACTTTGTTTGCTTATTATAATATGTTTCTAAAAGCTAGTAATTAGACCAAGGCCCTAGAAAATTGTTACATCATTGGGTGATGTAAATAGCATAGTAGATGACTACATGGAGACCTAGGGTCATCATTAACCACCGCACGGTCGTTAAATCTTAAATCGACCATAACTTCTCATGCGTAACTCCGTTTTCTTATTATAATATGCTTTTAGAAAGCTTGCAATTAGATGAGAGTCCTGGAGAATTAGTACATTATTCGACAATACCGATAGCATAGCGTTAGAATAAGTGGAGCCCCAAGGGCGTTGTTATGCCTGTGCGATCGTTTAGTTTTAAATCGGACGTAACTTTTGCCGCGTAACTCCGTTTTTTAAGTATAATATTTTTATAGAAATCTTGCAATAAGATGAATGCCCTGGAAAATTAGTACATCACTGGGGATGTAAATAGTATAAAGGAAGACTACTTGGAGACCTGGGGTCGGCGTTATGGCCGCACAGTCGCTAAAATCTTAAATCGGCCATACTTTTTACTACATAACTCCGTTTGCTTGTTATAACACATTTATGGAAAGCTTGTTATGAGATGAAGGACCTAGAATGATGTTACATCATTGGGTGACGTAGACAGCATAGCGGAAGACTACATTAGGACCTAGGGTCATCGCTATCCCGCGCGGTCGTTAAATCTTAAATCGGCCATAACTTTTGATACGTAACTCCGTTTTTTAATTATAATATGTTTCTAGAAAGC